>QOCX01004371.1:0-10862 GCA_005959815.1 Sarcophaga bullata | reverse complement strand
CTTTAATGTGTCCCCACATACAATACCACACGACACATTTTAAGTGCCACACTCTATCTTATGGTAATAGCAGCAACAACAAATCATTTATTTAATATGTTTTAAAATTGTAATAACCCAACAAACAATTATAACAAAACGAAATTTGTATGTGGTCATATTGTTGCTTGTCATTACAATCCTTTAGTCAGAATTGCAACCTAGCTTCTCGCACTACCCTTGTTGTGACTGTTAATTTTAACATCGACTCTGAACGACAAATTAGAGAATCTGTCAATGGAAAGATTATTTTTCCTCAGAATTTTTGCTGAAAGAAATATTTTTTAAATTTCATTTCGTTCTTGATATTTTTGAGCTGGAATTTGAACCACTGCCTTTGTCTAATAAGCCAATACCTTACCTACTAGACTACGTTGATTAAATACACCATATATGCTACTAATTCGTTATTAGGCTCCTATTTATGCGTAAAAATGGACAAGGAAACTTAAATTAATTTTTTTTAACAAAATCGTCTTCATTCTGTATTTGTACTGAATAGTGACATTTTACAAGAACTTCTTTCGGTGAACGTAGGTGGATTCATACCTGCCTGTTTTCTTGTAATTGCATTTTTACTTTCAAAAGAAACTATGGAAGGTAGTGTATTATATTTCCCCTCCACGTGGATGTATCGTTTTGAAGACGTAAATGAGATAATCCTAGAATTTTTAATAAAACCTCAAATCATCGTTATATACGATTAGTTTTCGTCATTTCGATTGCAATTACATTGTATCTCGTTAACGAGATTACTATTGCAATGCATAGCATGCAATGCATAGTATAATAAGACGGAGAGGATCAGTTTTATTTCACAAAAAAAATTGTTCGCCTTAAACAGAAACACGTACCAGATACGGACTATTTAGTTGAAGATGCTAACCAAGCCTTCAATGCTCGAGCATACTGATGACGAATGTGTAAATTCAGGGTTTGTACTGGTGATATAGAAATATTTTCTTATGAGCCATACAGGCCACTTAAAATCGTATGCTGTTTTAGGACGGTCCAATTGATAATGTTCAATGTCTGTATTATAACTTGTAAGTCTTATAAAATATGCGTGAAAACTTTCACTAACATCAGTCCAAGCTGTATCGATCTATTTAACATGACTCATAACATTTCAACTATAATCGTGTATGCTGCGATTTAGCATAGATTTGGAAATTCGTGTGCGAACCGAACTTAATTTTTATCCCGTCTAAATTCACTCATGCCAAACCGTTCTTTTTGAAATATGTGTGACAGATGGTTTCAACGTTTTCCTACATTTTCATTGATGTTTTTTTGGAAAAATCTCAAAACAAAATGAGATCCATAACTTTATTTTGGACTCGGTTGTGCTAATGGACCCTCTTNTTGGAATAATTTGTGGTGCCCATCTAATAAAAAATTCTTGATCAATAATTCCAATATTGTCAATTCATCTTATCTTTTATGTAGTCAGCATTACTTTATAAGCACTCGAGAATAAATATTTGAAAGAATTTTATTTTTTTTTTTAAATTTTGAAGTTATTTTACAATTGCTTTGAAATCTTTTTAAAAACTCTGAAGAAAAAAAAGGAAACTTAATTTTTTTTTTTTTTGGTATGACAACTCTGTTCATACTAGAAAGAAAAGTTGGGTGCCCAACAGCTGATATTCTTGTATTACAGAGTGAGTGTTGGTCTTAAAGCAATGTCATCGTTATCACCGAAAATTTTGAAAATGAATTTGGAATTTAAAGTCCCATTGGATATCAAGTTTCTCTTGGGAAGTTAACACTTCATGCTGATACACTTTACTTGCATTATTGTGATCTCTTGGTCCATATTACGATTAAAATAAAAATTCCATATTATATCGGACTTATTATGAACACATAAGATTAATTTGTGAAAAAAAATCTTCACATTTGCTCCAATTTGAATTGCAATTGTCTGTTGGGTTATGCTTACGATAATTATTCTCCTCATATTTTCCTCGTTTGTACCTCGAATGTGTCGACATACAGAGAATGGCTCACAAGACAAAGAAAGAGGATACAATGGCTGAAATCCATATTGAAATCTGAAGAAGATACTCTTTTTGCTTTGCTCTTTATACATACATATTTACGGCTGTATATACATACTCGCATTATTTTATAATAATACGGCAACAATTTGATATCTTTGTTGATAAATCATATTGCTGTCGCTGCTGTTGTTGTTGTTGCTGCTGCTGCTACAGCTCTTCAACTGATGGCAAAATAATCAGTTCATTGTAGTCGTTTTGTTATGTGCTTCTTTCTTTTATAATTGTTGTTGTTTGTTATTGTTGACGGTGGTTCTTGAACGGATGGCTGGTTGGCTGTTTGGATGCATGTGGTATATTTTAAGCCTACTGTTTGGCGGTATTATCAAAATATTCCAAGACACAAGCAGTTTCAGTTAAAATGAAATATCATGTGTTTGGACACTCGGCAAGAACTCTCTGTCTGTACGATAGCCAGTCAATTGTTTCGTTGAGGCAACATAATGTTGTTGGTTGCTTCTACGAGCATATTCTAAGGTACATATTGTTGCATTGATTTAAATATTTTATATGAATTGGTTTGAATCATACTCTTAAGAAGTGTTTTGCAATATTTTTATCGGTTTATTTGCTTGATTTTTCAAGTGTAAACACTTGCCAAGGTCCACGTTGTATACCAGCAACAATAAATATATACGATCAAATGAAAAAAAAAATAAAAGAAACTGTCTTACACAATTTGTTTTTTAGAGGGTGTTCTGTCAGTAACTTTTAATAGTATGAAGGAATCTTTTGTTTGCATGTTACCTGGCAATTTATATCAGTCGCTAGCAGTAGCTGTTGCTTCGTTCATAAGTATGACCATTAACCCATTAAGAGATAAATATTTCGATAAGGAATACAAACCTTATTTTATATGAGTTAACACTACAGATACGTATACAAATTGCAATAATCTTCTTGAGTTATTGTATCCTTACATACAAAAAAACTTAAATTAAATTTAAAGCAGCACCAGCGCAGCATTGCAGTATCAAAATGTGACAATTTTCATGGAAAAAAATAGCAAAATTTTAATATCAAATGCAAATGCATTATTTTGTTGTTAGAAAAATTGTTGTCATTAGCAGTGGTCGCTGCTTATACAAAATATTGACAAATATGGAGGACAATTATGAAATTTTTTGCATAAATGCGGACAATTCTTTTATTTTTTTATTAATTTAAACAGACAAACATAAATATTACCACTCCCATGGTCCATACTTATTAAATATCTCACTGAAATACTATTTGAAAGGCAAATTGTGTTCGTTTAGTAATTAAGAAAACAAATCTTAATAATTAAAAAAAATAGAGATTGGCTATGTTTTCTCTGGATGCACCAGATATGTACATAAGAGCAGAAAATATATGAAAATTTATAAATAAATTCGACTTAAATTGGGGTTAATCATGATTTTACTGTTGAACAGTGTCTGGTAACAGATTTCCAAATAAAAATATTTTCAAAAGTTATGTTTTACGATTTAGAAAATTCTTTTGTATCATAAAAGATCGATAATATTGGTTACCACTTATGTTAGTTTTTAAATTGTCTCTTCTTTGAAGCCTATAAGCAACCCATTGAATAAGGAAGTTATGTGTTATAAGACTTCAGTGAACAAAGATTCCAATTTCTTGTCGTACACTACTCGTATTTGAAAGCGTTTATCGAAAATCTTATAATTTTTTTCTAATATTCCCAAACGTTTAAAAACTACGCCATTTTTATTGACATAAAGTCGAAATTGTAATTGTATTTTTAAGAAGCAGCAGTCGACCTTAACTGTACTTTATTGTATCTTCTCCACATGTTTTGAGAGCTCCTTTTAAGTTTGACTTATATAATATGGCATGACCTGTGTGGCACGTAGCAATGTTAAAACCACATGATGTTGATGTCCAGACCTTCCAATTCAGAGTAAACGTAGTTGGAAATTTAAAGTTATAACAAGCCGTTGACAATGATGACCAACCTTGTTCTTAAAGAAATAGGAACCGATCAAGCAATGACTTTTTCTGAATATTTGTTAGATGCTCTGTGATCTTACGTTGTTCACCTATTCAATCACCGCTGAAGCGGATTTTTCGACAACAACTACCGTTAAAGCCAATTTAGAAAACATACGTCGTTGCCTATGGTCGTCCATGGTTATATGACAGACTGAATAAATGACCAACAATTGCTTAGATTAGTTGTCGCAGTCTAGTAGGTAGTGTGATGGCATATTAAACGTGAGGCCACTGTTCAAGCCCCATGTCAGATATCTCCAACAAAATGTAAATATGAAAACATATTTTTTCGACAACTTCCTCTCAGCGTTTTCTGCCAAAAACAAAAAAGTTGCTCTAAAAACTGTCGTTCGTAGTCGGCTTTAAACTGTATGTCCCGCAACTCATGTATAAAATTAACACACACAACATATGTAAGTGGTGTAAAAAGCTATAGATTATGCGTATATGTATACTCGTATATGTAGTTGTTCAGGTATACATTTATAGTTTCAACATGGTGGCCATTATCGATTGTTCTTAAAACGCTCCTGGATGAGCATATAATAGTGCTCACACACATACCCAAAACCGTTTATAGGAGGTAATAATTTATACACGATGTGGATTCATTAATTTGATTACAACGCTCCTCCCAATTGGCGTAAACTCTCAAAGAAGTATCAAACGATAATGCATCAAGCTAATGATTTTTTAGGGATCCATTAGACGCTCTTGGATATCGGTTGGATGTATCAAATTCAACATTTTATTTTTTCACGTACCGATTCAACCAGAAATGAAGAAGATGAGTTTTCAAAGAGAATTTGCGTCAGTTGTCGCCGTAGTCTAGTAGGTAGTTGTTGGCTTATTAGACGAAAGATTTCTCTCAGCAGATTTCTGGCAAAAACTCTGAGAGTAAATAAAATTGTATGTATGTCAGCTTCAACTCCAGAGCTCATTCAGCGAACACATGTCCTTGTCTATGATCATCTATGATGAGAATCTTGGCAAACCAGCCAAGATTAGCGTTATTAACTGTCACAGTTTCGAAGTCCTTGTAGGAACACTCTATCTATTTAGAACACAAAAAGCCACCAATTTGTTAAAATTTTTTTCGGTATTACAGCCAATATTTACGACGTTTATAACGCCCTAAATCATTATCCTTTTTTTATTTTACATACGTGAGTTGAAATATGTAAATTGCACTAGAAATACCACGCAGCCACTTAAATGTTAAAGTGCTTTTGCCATGTTCAAAAACTTGTCTGATGGAACATGTGCGTATTTTAAGCTGCTCTGGAATTCTCTTTCGATCAACATGATCAGCCAGCCCATCAGTATGTTGTCTAATTCAATAATTGCAAAAACGACATCACTTAGATTGCCCGTAAACTGATTATGATTTTAATGCGGTTACTGATGTTTTTTAAATCAAATCGATTAAAAGCGTTTTAATCCATCGAAGCAATTCTATAAAGATTGAATGCAAACGACAATATCTGGTTTACAGGCTGAGAAGGCACAAGCATAAGGTGAACTTTTTCCATTAACTTAATCAATTAATCGTAAATTTTTTTTATCAACAAATACTGCCAGCGGTTGCAATGAGCATTTATTCGATAACCATTCAATTGGGAATTTAAAACCTTTTTCTGGTTTTTTTTCTCTATTTTGCAGATAATTATTCGAATGCAAATATTTTAATGCCTTTTCGTTTTTTTTTTTCATTTTGTTTGTTTTGTTGTTGTTGTAGAAAAGTAATTAAAACTGGCAGTGAAGCTTAAAACATACATAAGTAGACTTGGGTGGTCCTATATCTTATTTTTTTACAGTTTTTAGTTAAGAAAAGAAAACAAATAAAAAAAAAAAAAAAAAGAATTGCAGAAACGAAAATTCTTTTTTTTTTTGTTTTTGTACTGTTGATGTGTTTTTTTCTTAATTCAAGTTTTTATTGTAAAATGTCACAAAAATAGAAGGTCGCTAAGTCGGTTTGTTGTTTAGCGGGCAAAATGTAGTTTGACTGGCTGCCTTTAAACCTTTCAGTCTGCCTACCAAATAAAAACTTTACGCATCACAAGTCCAATGTCTGCCATTAGACATCGCGTTGTCTTCTTATTCTTCAATTTTAATTTCATTTACGCTGATAACTTGAGCTGAAAACGCACTGAATTGTAGATGATTTTAATTAAAAGTGAAATGTGACTTTAAACTTGAGTTTCTTTCTTGAATGTCTCTTCTTTTCTTTACTCTTTCTTGTATTTTGCAAAAAAAAAAATTACATGCGGCTAAAATGTGGTTGGTATTCGGCCAAAGAATATGGTAACGAATGAAAAAAATAAAAAAAAAATAAGTTTTTATTGCCTAAATAAAAAGTAAATTTGAATACTTTTACTTGGTCTTCAGTCGGATTTTGGTTTATAGTTTGTGTGTGTGAAGAAAATATCTCGAGACAATAAAAAAGGATTTTGAAAAACAATTTAAAAAAAATGTTTTGTTTTTAACAAATTAGTTTGTGTTTTTTGTTTCTGTTTTATCTGCATAGTATTTGGTTCGGATAAGTCACGATTGATGCCAGACACAGTAGTTCAGCAAGGTCTGCGTGCGTATAGTGTTAGCATAAGGAAAACTTTTCAGAATATTTTTTTCGTTTGTACGTTTAATTATTTGAAAATTATTTAAAGAATAGCAATAATTTTTAAATATGCATTGATTTGTTTAATTATTTTTATTTAGATTTTGTGTTATCTTCTATTCAAGACTGTAACATAAAAGCCCTTCGTTATCACAATTTTACTTAACACTGTAGCCCTTATAATTAAGGTCGAGTTCAAAACAAAAAAAAAAAATTTTTTTTTTTACTTTTCAAATATAAAATTTAAAATTTCCTGTTAATTTTACGTTTTTTTTTTTTTGTTTTTTTTGAGTGTCGGTTTTATTTGTGGTCAGTTGAGTTTTCGTTCCTTTTGCCAATTGAGCAAAATACGTTAAAAACCATTTAAACTATACGTGGTGCATGTGAATTTCTCGCAAAAAAATATCACGAATATTATTTTTTTTTCTCTTACGAGTTAAAAATGTTATTAAAAAAATTTGTATTTTTTTTTTGAGAAATCGAAAACAAAAAGAGTTTAAAAACTTGTCTGGTTTCAGACTGAAAGAAATAAAAACATAATTGGCTACGCCTTGACTTTTATAAATAAACAAACATTCTGGCATAGCAGTTCAATTCGCAAAATGTTCATTACATACTCGACTCGTATCATACTCGATTCCTTGTCAAATATAAAAATATATCGCCATATGAAATCGCACTCACAATTGCTGATACAAACAAACAAAAGTTTTCATAATTTATGTTTAAAATAATAATCATAATAATTTACGTTAAAATGTACATTTCATATGTATTTATATGGAGTTTTTCTTTTAGTCCTACCTACCTACCATAATGGGATTAGTGTGCCAATGATATCTCACGGCGCCAAGATTCAGACAATGATTGCTATAATTTGGTATACGCAACCAACATGTATGATACCCGAGCATGTGTGTTGTATTCTGGTTTTTAAAGTAATTTTCACATGTTATTTAAACCTTGAACTTTGATTACTTTTATATCATATGAGATTATATGGCCAAAACCTTTATTTAACCCACGCACGTTTCGTTACTGTGTGATGGAAATTGAGAAACTCATAATTGGCCGGTAATGTCTGAATGCAAACTAAGGGCATTCGGTCGCAACTAATTCATAATGATGACGACAAACAAAGCTGAAGTTATGTTTTGAGATTATGATTTGGGCAAATATTTCCTAATACCCGATTGAAATGTAAGAGGAGGCCATTAAAAACCGAATAAAATAATTACATTTATGACCCCTTCATTTATTATGTTTTTTTTTTGTTAAACATTTATTGTAAATGTAGGTGTTTTCTTGAGTGGTTTTTGTGTTTTTAATTTAAAAAAATTTTTTTTTCCTATTAATTCGTTTAAGTTTTTTTTTTTTTTTTTTTTTTTTTTTTTTTTTTATGGAGAGATGAAAAACAGAAAACAATAAATCAAACAAAATATGTCAGTAATTACAATCGAATTGATGTACGTACTTGCGTTTATGTTTTTACGCTTAAAAACAAATTGTTGATTTCCTTTAAACAAAATGAATTTGATTGTCGTTGTTTATTGTTTCTTATTCTGTTTCTTTTTTATTGTTGTAATTGTTGTAATAAAAGTGATTTGTCACTACATTAAATGACTGGTGATCAGATAATAAAATACAATAAAATATGTGTGTATGTGTGTGTGAATATGTGTGTTTGTATAGAATCTAAAGTCATTGTTCATATTTTTGTTTCGGTATTTCACTACGAAAAAAGATAAAGAAGAAAATATTTTCCATTCCGAGAAGATTTCTAGATAAGAAAATGTGTCAATCTATTTTGGTTCTCCATTTTTTTTGGATAGGTATACGGTTTTAGTTTCCGTTTAATAATGTTCAAAGACAACAATTACAATGTGTTATTAATGTCACAAGATACGAAGATTTTTGAATTACTTTGAGTTGTATTGATTTTATATTTTGATTAACAAAAGTAAGATTAAAGCCCTATGCTGACCATCATGACAAATGTTATCTTAAAACAAAAAGTGTTGTTGTGATTTAGATTTGATCAAATTATTGTTTGCAATTTACCAATAAAACTATCATTATTCAAATGATTAAATTGTATTTAAAGTGTACAATTTGAATTTTTTATTTATTTTCGTTCTTTATGGAGCTTTAATTAAACAAATATGTTCCATAAAAGAAGTAGATTGATTTACAGCAGCAGGTTATTGCATGAATAAAAGTTGACAGCTCTCTGTTATCTAGAAACAACATCTCTGGATACAGTAATAGATAACATATCTCACTGAGTGCTATTATGTTAAGAAGAAATTAATTTTTTTTATTTTTATTTCTAAAATCGAATAAACTTGGCGAAAATGTTTTCATAATTTCCCGGATTTGAACTTAGATTGGCCGGTCACATACATAGTCAGTCATGATTACTTCCTAGGTTATCACACTATTTATGTTATGTGTGCTAATTTTATACATGAATGGCGGGACGACCTCCAGTTTACAATCAACTCCGAATGACATATTTTCTGAGAAACTTTTCATGACAGTTTTATCTTCTCTCAGAATTTTCGCCAGAAATCTGCTGAGAATAAGTCGCCAAAGAAATAATTTTTCATGTTTCATTTTGTTGGAAATGTTTGACCTGATGGCCTCACATCTAATAACGACTTAACGAGTAGCTACACCCATCTTTTAATCACTATATCAAGCAACTATAATTCGACAATTTTATACAATCAGTTAACTTAATAAGACTCAATTGAAGTTTCACTGCGATCAGTTTTGTAGAACTTTGTTGATATACTTATTTATGTTTATACAGTACATGACAAAACTATGGAAACTATTTCGAAAGTTTATTTATGAATTCTTATCGTAAGAAAATTAAAAAATATTCTTAAGTATTTGGCAAAAGAGTTGTTCACGAGTATTTCGAAATAATAACACTTTTCTACTTCTCTTAATACTTTCCAGAGATAGAAATTAAAACATCATGATTGAAATTTTAATGTCCCTGAGATATGGTTGTCGTTCAACAGATATTTGATTAAAATAAGTTTGAGTATGTTTAGTAAAAAAATTCATTTTAAATTTTGCCTCTAATTTCATATAAAACTTTATTTATATGATCACACTCGTATATATATCGGGTCGTTAATTAAGCGCTTCCTGTATGCTTTAAATAAAACAAAGAAGTAGAAGTGTGAAGTCTAATATCATTAACATATTTGCCACATCTTCTCTGGGTGGAACGTACCCAAAATGTCCAATATTCCATGACTCTGGCGCATAAATCAGAATGGTTTAGAGGACCACTGTGGTTTGAGGCTTCTTCGCATACACCTGCCGTAATGTTGCAATCAAATCCATTTCAGACCAAAAATAGTTGGTAATACTAATCACTGTTTATGTTGCGTACATTGTCCATAGAAATTATCCATTTTGATGAACCAATTTCATTTTGTGTGCTGTAAGAATCGACGTAGTCTAGTAGGAAGACGTAAAACCACGGTTAAAACTCCAGGTCGGACATCAAAACGAAAATTAGAAAAAAAACATTTATTCGGCGACATTCTTCCTCAGCAGATTTCTGGCAAATAGTCTGAGATCGGAGTCGACTTTAAACTGTAGGTCCCACCACTCATTGTATAAAATTAACGCACACAATATAACTTGAATGAGAAGCTAGGTCGTAATCCTGACTAAATAGTTGTAATGATAAATTATGTGTGCTAGTAATTTGGTGTACGTTTTAAAGAATGCTGTTTGTGCTATATATGTACATAAGTCAAAACAGTCTGTATCATTGACAATTAAATTTGAAAGAGGAAGCTTCAAGAATTGTCAAAGTTTGGAAGTTCCTGTTGTAAGATACTATACAGCATTGAGTTTCTGATTAGTTAAATGCTAACCAGTTTTTTCTTTATTCTTTCTTTGTTTTTAATTTACAATATTAGAATATTAATTAATTTATTTTATTCGTTTGATTTAAACTAAATCTGTTTCTATTTCATTGTCGAGATTAGCTTTCATTTCATAAAGATTTTTAAAAAAGATGAATGAAGAATCATGCAAAAATAAAACTTAAAAAAATAATCTGTATGACTAACTAAACATTTATGCAGATTTTTATTGTTAGATGAGTGTAAAAATAT
>QOCX01004369.1:0-14912 GCA_005959815.1 Sarcophaga bullata | reverse complement strand
AAAAATATATTTTTTTTCTTTTTTGACCCCGACATTTAATTTTTTTTAACACCGCTTAACACACTTGAAATTGAACCCGACCAAATGCCACCGATCTAATTCGTGAATACATTTTCTATAAAAAATATATTTTATTTTTTTTTTTTTGATCCCGACATTTATTTTTTTTTACACCGCTTAACACACTTCGCTTTTTATACCCTCGATAGACTGTTGCTAATTCTTTAACGCAAGTCACTTAATCAGGCATTTTAATTTCCCTTTTGGTTTACTTGATATTACATGCATTGCCGTAGGGAAATTTATTTTACATTCCATTTTATTCGTTTAACATTAAAGAGCTCAAATATTAAGTAACAAACGAACAATCACGGCTAATCAAATTTTTAAACACTGTTTTCTTTATAAAACCTCTTCTTTTCTAATATTTTTTTTATATTTCAAATTGAATTCTTTTAACAACGAAACGCGGCGAACGCCCTTATAATCTTAACAAACGTGAGAGACTGCTCACTATGTAATGCACATCAATCAATCATGTATTTAAATTTCCCTTTTCGTTTGCTAAATATTCAACTCATCTGTTGAGGGGAAAATTTTTTTAATATCCCTTTTTATGCCCATGGGATTAAATATTAAGTACCAGACACCGGATGGCACGGTTATTTTTTCTATTTAATAGATTTTATTTTTTAATTGTAGGATCCGTAAATTCGATTTATTTTAACACTTTAACACACTTAGCATTATTACTACCTTAACAAACGCGAGAAACTTCTATCCTTTGCCTAATGCACATCACTTAATCATCCATTTCAATTTCCGTTTTAAGTTACTTGATTTCGATCTCTTCTCTTAAAGGGAAATTTTTGTTTTTGGAATTCTACCGGTTTATTTTTGTATGCCAACAACGTTTAAAAAATAAATGAGCGTAAAAGCTACTCTCTGGCCTACATGCATACGCACATAAACAAATTACAATAATAAAAAAGAAGAGACACAAACAAACAAACTGTTAAAGGAAGTTTAATAGAAATTTCCTTTATTCCCAGTCTTTTACGCTCACACTCCTCTCTTATATTATTTTTAGTTATAAAAAGAAGATAAACAGTAAATGAAGTCATTGTAACGGCGGCGTCAAATATATTTTATTTTCGTTGTACTTTCTTTTCTTAACAAAAAAGTATATCACTTATTACATACAGCACGTGATTTCTTCCCTTACTATATGTAATAACAATAGGAAAAACAATACTAATAAAGATTAATTCTAAACTATAATAACAATACCAATGACACAAACTTAAATTTCTTAATATTTGTATTTTCTTTTCATGCAATTTTTTTCTTCACTGTCGTGTGTATGATTGCCTACTCTGTTGTATGATTTTTCGGTGTTGCTGTGGTGTAGTGTCGTGTTTTATTAAATCTACGCACTTCCCAACCGTTTGAAGAAGTACTGGAAGATTTGGGTCAGGTTTTAAAAATAAATGGCGCTAAAAAAATGTACACAGGCACTGGCCAGGAGGTAAATAACCACTTAAATATGACAAAATCTAATTAAAAATTTAATTTTTTTATTATTTATCGCCCCCACTCACCACTATTGTACGTGAGTGGCAAATTTAACTTTCTTTTCAACCTTTTAATTTGTTTTATTTTATTTTGTGTTGTGTAAAAAAGGTACGCAGTTTTTCTCAACTGCGGAATGAATTTGCCGATGTGGATACATTTTACTTAGCCACTGGCACTGCCTTAATAGCTGGTTCACCTATACGACGCTCACGTTCGCGTCCTTCCGTTATGGCTGCTGCACCCATACTACCGACAGAAGATCTTCCCAAGGTTCCTTTACGTGGTGCACGGCCACGCAGTAAAAGTCGTCCACGTATTTTATATGCGCCAGAAAGTGAAATTTTACGCACAAATGGTGAGTACACCATGCTGGACATGATGAAAGAGGACCCCACCAAAGTCACTATAAGGGGCCTGAGGCGTACATTTTATCCGCCCGCACATCATGCACCAGCCGATAATACACCACCGGATAAGAAATTACAGCTGCAGTGGGTGTAAGTAATGAATGAATTTGGAAAAGTTTTCTGTGGAGATAATTGTCTTCCTTTTTATAGACACGGCTACCGTGGCATAGATGCCCGTCGTAATTTATGGGTTTTGCCCTCGGGTGAACTGTTGTATTATGTGGCCGCTGTAGCGGTTTTACTAGATCGCGATGAAGATGCCCAGCGTCATTACACGGGTCATACGGAGGATATTATGTGGTAAGTTTTAAAGAATCAGGTTTGAGTGTTTAAGCCAAGCTTTGACAGATCAAATCTGGAACTGTATGTGAAGTTTACAACAGTTTGATCTTTAAATTTAATTGTAACCGTTTTTCTCTCCAGCATGGATGTTCATCCTTCCCGGGAACTAGTGGCTTCTGGGCAAAAAGCTGGACGGGATCGCAAATCACAGGCTCATGTACGCATCTGGAGTACAGAATCGTTGGAAACTTTATACGTATTTGGTATGGGCGAATTGGATACGGGTGTAACAGCTGTAGCTTTTTCTCAGTTGGTAGGTCTCTTCTCTTCCTTAAGAGATATTTAAAGGGTATCACAAATTTCTTTGAATTTTTCTTTTCCAGAATGGCGGCAGTTATATACTGGCCGTAGATAGCGGGCGTGAGAGTATTTTATCGGTATGGCAATGGCAATGGGGTCATTTATTAGGCAAAGTGGCGGTAAGTTTTCGGTTTTTTTTATAAAAATTTTTTTTTTCTAAAGGAATTGTTCTTTCGTGATAAAGACTCTTCAAGAGGGTCTTTCGGGGGCCTCTTTCCATCCTTTGGATGATAATCTTATAATTACACATGGTCGTGGCCATTTGGCTTTTTGGCATAGACGCAAAGATGGCTTCTTCGAACGCACCGATATTGTTAAACAGCCTTCACGTTCCCATGTCACCAGTGTACAGTTCGAGCCGGATGGCGATGTCATAACTGCGGACTCGGATGGTTTTATAACCATCTATTCGGTGGATTCAGATGGTGCCTACTTTGTGCGCATTGAATTTGAGGCTCATACCAAGGGTATTGGCTGTTTGATAATGCTGGGAGAGGGCACTTTATTGTCGGGCGGTGAAAAGGATCGCAAAATTGCTGCCTGGGACTCTTTACAGAACTATAAGAAAATTGCTGATACCAAGGTACACTATGCTTATAGATTTTTAATGACAAAGAAGGATTAAATATATTATAATCCATAGCTACCCGAATCCGCTGGCGGAGTGCGTACTATCTATCCCCAACGTCCGGGACGTAATGATGGCAATATTTATGTGGGCACTACACGCAATAATATTTTGGAGGGATCTTTGCAACGCCGCTTTACGCAGGTGGTATTTGGCCATGGACGTCAATTATGGGGCTTGGCGGCCCACCCGGAGGATGATTTATTTGCCACGGCGGGCCATGACAAGCATATAGCGTTGTGGCGAAAAAACAAACTTATTTGGACCATACAGACGGGTTATGAATGTGTTTCATTGGCCTTCCATCCATTTGGCACCGCCTTAGCTGCTGGCAGCACTGAGGGCCATCTATTGGTAATAAATTGTGAGAATGGCGCCGTCATGTTAACACTGAGGGTATGCGGTTCGCCTATTAATTGTGTGGCTTTTAATCAGGGTAAGTAAATCTGCCATACTTTCTATCTGAGTTTTCAATTCTTTCGTTCTTTTTTTTACCAGTTGGTGACATGATTGCTATGGGTTCACAAAATGGCAGCATTTATCTATTCCGTGTTTCTCGAGATGGTTTCTCTTACAAAAAAGTGAATAAAATACGTGGTTCCCAGCCTTTAACTCATCTGGACTGGAGTATGGATGGCAATTTTGTGCAAACAGTAACCATTGATTTCGATTTATTGTTCTGGGATGCCAAGTCTCTAAGTCCCGAACGTAGCCCCATAGCCATGAAAGATGTCAAATGGTTGACCAGCAATTGCACGGTGGGTTTCCTAGTGGCGGGCCAATGGAGTAATCGTTACTATAGCAATAGCAACACCATAATAGCCACATGTAGTCGTTCGGCGGCTCAGGATATGCTTGTGTCTGGCGATGCTGATGGTTACATACGTTTGTTTAGGTATGGATGGATATGTGTTAAGGGCGTGTATTAGTATTTAAATGCGAATTGTTTTTAATAGATATCCTTGCATAACACCGCGTGCGGAGTTCCATGAAGCCAAGGTATATTCGGGCATGGTTGCTTGTGCTCGTTTTCTGTTTGGTGATCAAAATATTGTTACGGTGGGTGGCACTGATGCCTCCTTAATGGTGTGGGATTTGGTTGAATAGCTGAAATGGCCACCATGGCGTACAACTGTACCGTATGAGAGCCGCTATACAGACTACTGGCGTCGACGCACATCCAAACAATCCTCTACCAATTTGGATAGTGATTCTTTGGAATACCAGTAGTATGTTTAGCTTACGTAATTTATCCACAACCTACCCTCACTCCTAACGTAAAGTTAAAGACGTATTTTACATTTGTGTTTGGAAACGAAAAAAAAAATTCGAAATTTTACACTCAAAGAAAAAAGTTAATAATCTTTAGAAAACAGTTTTGAATACCAAGTTGTACCGTTTCAGTTTTTTCAAGTTTTCCGTTTTATTGGTCTTCCTTTAAGGCTTCCAAGATTATAGCTTTTTGGTTTTCTTTATGATTTTGTTTTGAAAAATTTACGTCTTATCTTTTACTCTCTGGTTAACTACTAAACTACTCCTACTTTACAGACTATAAGCCACTGGTGGACTTTAAATACTATTTCTACTACTATTTTACTACCTATGACTACTACTACTACTAAGGCATACATAAATACTATTTATAAACATAAAACCGAAAAACTAATTTTTAATTTCATTTTCCATCCATATTTTCATTTATTTTTTTAATGATATTTTTTATTATTATTCTCAAACCCCATTAAACGTTTTATAAAATGAAACAAACAACGTCCCATTATATTGTAGTTGAAATATACAAAAAATTAAAAAGTGCACCTAAAAGTCTCATTGAAATCGTTAACAAACAAGAAAATATGTTTAATTTAAGTAAAAAGACCTCAAAAATATTTAAAAAATATGTTGGCATTATAGAAATTATATATTGAAACCAAGTAACAGAATTAAAATAATAAATTATTGTTGAGAAAGTGTAAAAACGTTAACGTTTTTTGCATATAAAAAATAGCAACGTGTTTTATTTGTTTTTTAAATTCAAATTTGTTTGTTTCCATCTGGCAGTTACATTTCATAGCTATACTGAATTTATTTCAACTGGCAGTACTCTTGAAGTATTTGTTTAAAGTCACTGTGAATTGATTGTGTTGTGTTGGCAAAATTGACTTTATTTAGTATGATGTGTTTCAAAAACATGCTGAATATTTGGGAAAATGCGTTGAATTTTATGCTATGGTGGGTTTATCCCATGGTAAGTTACTGGCAAGTGCGGTAAATGTAAAATGGAAATTCACCACGTGCTATAGGACCACAATTCGATGTACTGTGCGTGGGGAAGTGACGGGTGTTTGTCTGGAATAAGAAAATTTTCCCCACAGTTAGCGGAGCCATTGGTATTAAAATCCCATCAAAAAATCATCTAAATATATTTATATGATATATATATATATTATTATATATATATATACAATGGTCAACTACTACGCACGTTATGTGTATGATAAGCAAGTTTTATTTTTGACTATTTTACAGAATATTTTAAGAAAGTAGCAGCTTTTCTTACTTCGTCCATACGAATAAAATACACCTCTGCTACAGTAAAATGCGACGCTGTTTTACTTTCCTGTTTCACTTTTGTTCACATTTTCTCTCAGCAGTAGTAGTTTTTCTTCGTTTCGTTCGCTAGCTGACAAAAACCGAATTTAGGGAAGGAAAAAAATATTGAGAAAAAAGAGAAGAGATTGTGCAAAAATAATAGAAAAGAAAGAAAAAACAACATACACGCTCGTTTTGTCATTCCTGTTTCAGTTTTTATCCGTGGAGGATGCCTTCTGCTTCAAATAATAACCAATCGAGTACTAAGCTAGTGAAACAAACCTCCGTGAATTCGGTCAATTCCGGTGGTCCAAGTGGAGCTAGTGGCAGTAATAAAGGCAATAAAAAAATAACGGAAAGTACAACAAAATCCAACAATGCGAACGCTATTAACACTACCGCCACCAATACCAGCAGCATTACAAACAATGAGACATCAACGTCCAGTGGCAGCGGCAGCGGTAGCAGCAACATAAAAACGGCAAAAGAAAATACCAACAATGTGGTCGTTGCCAGTGCTGGTGGTGCGGGCTCCACAGGCTCGCCTTCAGCCACAACAGTTTCGGCCAATAATAGCAAGAATTGGGAAACATCTTCAGCGGCTGGGAATAATACAAGCTCAACATCGGCGACAGCTAATAAAGATGCTGCTGCTAGTAATGATGCTTTGAATCCCATGAAATTGACTTTTACCACAATTGAACATAAAATACGCAATTTGGAAAAACGCAAGGTAAGTACGTGTGTTTTTAATATATAATTGTGACTGTGTGTGTGTGTGCGTATGAGAATAATGAAGTTAAAGAGACCTTAAGCAGAATCACAGCAAAATCATGAAAATATTTTTCGGTTTTCTATAGAAAAACTTCAAGAAAAAGTGCTTTTGAATCAAGGTGAACTAGAATCGTAATGAAAATTTCGTTTATTTAACATGGAAATATAGAATTTTTAAAGGGCCCCCCTCCAAGTCCCCTGTAAAAAAGCGTTGTATTTAATAGAAGAAAAAAAAAACGAAACGAAAAGAAAGAAAAAGTATATCTTCTATCTCATGGCGTCTACTCCAGCCGGTATTTAATAAATAAATTCATAAAATTAAGTGTTAAAAGTTAAAGAAATTTCTTAAAAATATTGTGTTAAATGATGAAGTCAGGGTTTTTTTTCTTTTTCTTGAAAAATTTCCAAAAAAAAAATTAGGACAAAGGATTTGATTTTTTTTCTCTTTGTCCCATTTTTCCACCATTTTTTCATGAATTACGTTTTGTGTTGTAATTCGTTCTGCAGATTTTTCTTATTTTGCGACGCCATGTTTAGTTAAAATCGGAAGAAAAGGGATGCCATGCTTTTGTATTTTTTCTCTTGCATAAAGAGACAATGTTGTCAGTTTACTGGATTTTTCCCAACAATGGGAATGTAATTTTTGAATTGGGATAAAGAGTTCAGATAATTCTGCTATGTTAGATTTAGGTCGAATTTACAAGGTAGGGAAGAGCAGAGCTATGGTTAGAGAATGGGAGATAAGTCTAACATAAAATTCTTTAGGTGTTTGGAATGAATACTGTCCCCTGGACAGAATCTCTGGAATCTATACGCTTCGCAACGATACTTAGTAATTAAAATAAATGGTGCAGTATACTCTCTTTTAAAAGAGGGACCATTTTGTGGTATGCAGATGGGTCAAGAACAGGCGTAGGAATGGGAGCGGAAGTTTGCGGTACCTGATGAAAATATTCGGAGGCCTTTGGGTAGATTGCGGGTATCTTTCCAGCGGAAGCCTAATGCCATCGAAAAGTGTGGCCAAAGTAACTTGGATAGAAAGAACAAAAGACAAAAAATGTAAGGAAGGATAAATAAACTTTGTGAGGAAACTACAATGAGAGTCCTGCATCAAACTATCCAGATATAACCTAAGGATAACCGGTGTTGTGGACTCAGGATACACTTATTCAGAATTGAGGTTGTGCCGAGTATGGTTGTAGTACTAATGATTCCACAACAAATAAAATGAGGACTTGTTTTTTAAAGGGATTTTTGGAAATATACAAAAGATTTTTAAGGATAAAAATTGGAAACAATCTGACAACATTCATTAGAGCAAAAAGAAATTTAAATAATAGCCCAATACAACAAAAAAAATCTTTCTTTATTGGTTTTTAAATTATGAAATAAGGAATTTTACTTTCTTTGGAATTCAATTGAAAGAATTCTTAATTAAAATAGATTTACTTGTGGTTACTTCTTTTTTTTTATCAGCCGTTTTGTGTTTGACGAGTGAATCATATTTATTTGTTTATAAATACGGGAACCCTTTATTGTGTGTTTTGTTTTTGTTACGCGTTGACCTGATTCTTTTTTCTCGTTTTCTCATCATTGTACTTTGTCAACTCATTTGCATAGTTGATATTTTAAGTACTTTATGCTTTAAAAATAAGTGAAAATAGGGTTGTCGTGTAATGTGTATTTTTTTTTTTTTTTAATTTGATTGTGGAATTTGTGTAAATTTTTTAGACAAAACTGGAGGCCTATCGCGCTTTACAGGCCACCGGTAAAGAATTAAGTTCAGATCAAAAGGCTGCAGTAGCCAAATATGATGCAGTATTAGCCACTTTGGATTTTGCTCGGGATCTGGTCAAACAAATGCAACAGTTTACCAAGGATGCTGAAAAGGAACAAAAGAAACAGGCACGCAAGGTAAATCCTCTGCCATAAATTCAAGGAATCTTTTTAAAAATTCTAAATTAAAAATTTTAGGATTTAATTGCCAAAGCGCAAGCCGAAACTGTTAAAATACGTGAAGTTCTGATCATTCAGAATATTTTGTCTTGTCTCACCGATGATGCTGTCCGTAATGATTTCTTGACCGGAGAAAATGGTGCTGCCAAATTGGAGACCCAAGAAATGGAAATTTTGGAGAAATTGTAGGTTTTTCTTCATTAATCTTATATTTTAAAGAATCAGTCTCCATTCTTCAATTTATAGCTGCTTGGATGTCCAGACGCGTCGCCCTGAAACTTCCGAAGATGTTCCATTTGCCACCTCAGCCCAAAAGGCAGCCGAAATTTTCTCCATGACAATTGATGCTCGTCCTAAACAGTATGGTGATACCACTTATGAGAATGTTAAACGTGTATTCCATCGTATACAAGAGTCTGACTATTTGGATAAGATCTATTTGACCGATGTACCCGAAGAACCAGAAGTTAAAACTACTGAAGAGGTTCCCGAACAGTTGCCTCTGAACAACGATGAAGCTAATGTCTCCGAATTGAATAATCAGGAACAAGATGTCAATACTTTGGATGAGACCATGGAAAAGTTAAATATTGAGCCGGTTAATGTATTAACAACAGTTAATGACTCGAATACCTTAGACAATGGTGCAGCAGTATTAATGGGCCAACCGCAACCTTTGCAACAGCAGGCTATTATAAAAGAGCATTTGGATATACAGCAACAGCAACAGCAACAGGTTGCTTTAGCAAATTTACCAAATCAACAGGCCCAAGCACCCCTTATGGCCGCTCCCCCGATGGCACCACCGGCCACAGCAGTACCTTCATTCCAACCAACTGCAGCACCACCACCAACCGGTCATTCGGGTGCTACAACTCCAGTCCATGTAGCTATGTATCATCCAAATATGCCCACACCCCAACAAATTTCACAAATGCCACCAGCAGCAGCTTTGATAGCTGGCATCGCAGCTGCTCAACAGGTTGGTGTACCAAACGTCTCAACACAAACGGTTCAAGCTGCTCAGCAACAACAACAACAGCAGCAGCAGCAACAGCGTCAAATGCTTACAAGCCCTGCTGCTGGTCAGCCAGTTGTGACTGCAGGTCCCTTGGCGTTGCATAATGCCAACGGTCCTCAACCACCACCGCCCGGTCACTTTAATAGGGCCATTCGCCAACATCAGCAATATCTACAGCAAATGCGTCCTTTGGCCGAAGTAATCGGTAGTGGAAATTTCTATTTCCTGCAGGACAGTGAATTAGACTCGCCGGATTTAAGTAACCAAGGTGTACAAGGAGTACCCCAAAACACCATAGTATTTGAGCAACAACAGCCACCTCAACAGCAAACTCTACATCAGAATAAACCAACACAAAATCTAATTCAAGAACAAAATATGCCCACTCCAAATCAACACCAACCACCGCAACATCAGTTGCAACAGGTGAATCAGCAGCAACAACAACAGCTACAACAACAGCAACCAAACACACAAACTCCTATACAAACTCAAACATTCACAAATCAATCATTCCCACAAATGCCACCACCATCTCAGCAGCAACAACAACCACAGCAACAAAATCAACCACCAAATAATGCTGGTGGTATGGTTAATAGCAATACTCCAAGTCCTTTATTTCAACAACAACAACAACAGCAACAACAACAAAAAGTCAATAATACTAATAGCCAACAACAATTGTTCTCGCCGGTACAAAATCAGAATATACCCACACCGCAACAACAACAACAACAACAACAGCAGCAACAAACACAGTTAATGATGGCTGCCGCTCAAGTTTCAAATGAAACTAATCAGCAGCAACAACAACAACAACAACAACAGTTGTTTAAACCGCAAGAACAGCCCACACCAGCAGTAATAATGATGAATCGTTTGGCGGCCGCTGGAGGTGGTCAACCGCCTACACAATTAATACAACAACAGCAGCAAATGCTCTTACAGCAACAAATTGCACCACAAAACCAAAATCTTGTAGGTGTCATACAGCAGCAACAACAACAAATGCCTCCATCCTCCGTCAACAACAATCCCTCTGCTAATGATATGAGCCAAACACCTAAAAATGCCGGTTTTCCATTTGAAAATCCAGTAGTGGCTGGCCTCAGCTACGAACAACAAATGCAAACAAAACTCAATGCCGAGAAAGTATTGAATGCCTTGCAAGAGGCAAATGTTGCTGCTGCTGCTACACATCTGCATAAGAACGATTTGATTAATGAATGGGATGAGGCTGTACTCAAGGGCGCTTCACCTACCGGCAGCACACATCAGCAGCAAGATTATAAATCTTCTACAGCAAATGTAGAGGCATCTGCGAATAAATGGAGTGCCGAAGTAAATGCCAATTCACCAATAACCGTGCAACAACAACAAAATCAAACGCGTAAAAATGAATGGACTTCTTCTGCGAGCAGCAATAATAATAATGCGGCTACTTCTGAAACATCAGCAGGAGGTTATGGAGGCAATGATAATCGTCCAGAATCGAATCACTGGCATTCACAGGAGTCTGCAGGATATGGACGGGGTCGTGGTCCTGGTGGTGGTCCTAATGCAGGTGGCTACCAACGCCAACGTAATGATGATCGTCGTGATGACAGACGCACGGGGGGCAGTAATGGCGGTGGTGGTGGCGGCGGCTATAGAGGACGTTCCAATTATGGTTCTGGCAATCCTCAACAAAATGGCCAATCACGTGGTGGTGGTGGAGGAGGTGGAAACTCTGGCGGTATGTATTTCCGTAACAATGAAAACTCCAACAACAATACATACTACCAAAATGGCGGTGGCGGTGGTGGTAGCGGCGGAGGTGGCAATGTTTATTCTAACAAAGATGCCCGCTATGATTCACGCGGCGGCAGTGGTGGCGGCAGCTATCGGGGACCTCGTGGCTCAGACAACAATTCTGCCAATTCACGTAATAATGGCCCGCCACCAAGACACATGGGTAATCGTTCCGGCGGTGGCAACTCCAATACAAACAATTCAAACTCGAATTCGTATTTAAACTCACGGCAGTCCTCTAACCGTATGCCATTGGGTATAGAAAATAAAAATTAAAACTACTATCCCCGGCTCCCCTCCACTTTTATTACTACACACACACATACAAGAGGAAAAATTTCAAGTAAAAAAAGCAAAATTTTCCCCTCTTTCCCCATCCCTTTATAGAAATTATAAAAACAAAAACCAATACAAGAATATATTAAAAGAAATTACAAAGAATTATGTGTAGAGAATTAAAATTAAAGAAATGAAGAATTTTTAACATTAAAATTCATAATTATTTAGAGGAAGTAAAAACAAAAAAAAAATACGAAAATAAGAAAACAAAAACAAGTAGTTTAACAAAACAGAGACAAACCAAATTGAACTTCTACTTTTTCTTTCTTCAAAAATATTTAATTGGATTGGATTTTAATCATATAACAACTACTCCTCAAACAATCAATTAACCACCTTTTGACGGATGGATAAACAAAATTTTTCTAACCCTAATCGCCTCTCCTTTTACCTACTTATCTCCAAATTCACTGAATGTAAAAAAGAAAAAGAAATGAAATGAAGAAAACAATTTTTTTTTAAATAAAAATAAAAACAACAAAGATGTACAATGAATCCCTGGTGGGGCCCCACTGTTAAAAAAAAAATTGCAGACAGGCTAGGAGCCCACCACAAACAAAGGAACCCTTTTAGTGTATAACAACTCTCTCTTACTTATGAAGCAGAAGGCAGAAAACCCTCTTTTTATTTTTTCAAAATACACACACACACATACATACATACACAACATGATTTTATATTACTATTATATTATATTATAATTATATATTAATTATAAACTACAAAAACAATTTATGTATTTAAAACTTTAAAAACAAAAGAAAAATGAACATATGAAATAATTTAATATTATTAACAGCAACAACAACAAAACAAATACATACAAAAACAAAAATATATATATATTATATATATATATATATATTATAATAATTTAACATAAAAAACAATACAAAATGATTATATACTTATATATCGTATTAAATAAAAAAATAAAAATACAAAATACCAACCAACCAACAAAAAAAAAAAAAAACAACAACAAGAATTATGATAAATTTAAACAAAAATAAATTAAAAAACAATTTCAATACAATATACAAACCTTTAGAACAACAACAACAACTTTAAAATACCAGCAAATATTAAACAACGTAAAAAAAATATGAACGTTTTGAATGAAAACAAATTAATAAGACATATAGGCAGACAGAACATCGCGTAACGTCATCATTAACAATGAATGAATGAAGTAAAGAAACACTTACCAAGAAAGCATTAAAAAAAAAACAAAAAAAATTTAATTAATCATTTCGTAAGATATGCTCTTCTAGAGAATGTAAGAAAGTAACAAAACATAAAGAATTGACAAGAAACATAACAACAACAAGGATAATATATACTTATTTATGTTCATTTTATTAAATATCATTTTTAATAAATTTCAAAAAAAAGAAAAAGAAAATCTACATAAAAATTGAAAATTCAAAACAAAAGTCGATCGTTATTTTCTTTCACCAAACTTCACTCATCTCCATTAACATCAACGTACATGCTTTATAACTCTGGGATTCTTTCTATACCTGGGAATTCCTTTTTCATTAAATTTACTTTACTTCCGGCTGTTTAGTTTCAGTGAGGATAACTTTTTGCCTGTAGCCAATCCATTAGCGTATTCGAGATGAACAGCATGGTACGATAATAAATTTTTAAATTCAACGAATCAATGTTTTAAGTGACATCTGCTTTTTACTAACGAACATTTTGAGTGAACAAAAACTTTTTTAATTATTGGTCTTGTCCGGAGATTTAAAGGCTTTCAGTTGGTGCTGGACAGTTAAAGAAGTGTGTTGTTGATATATTGGACATTGGAACCGTCTTGTAGCACAGAGCTTGTAACTATTGATTCCTTAATTTAAATGCGTAAACTTTTTATTGCAGCCTTTATTGCTCTTTATTTTTCTCTTTAGGTTTTGATTTATCATCACATAAGAACCATAAACCTAAAACAATAAACGTTGAGCCCAAACTAGAAAGCCATGTTATGGGTTCCTTAAATACTAAAAATCCTAAAAGAAACTAAGAAAAGCAAACTTTTATTTCAAAATTTAAAGCATTTTAAACTCCAACTTACTGTTACAACATAATTACTGGCTGCTGTTAATACAGTGGCGGTCAACGTTTGCTCTGATAATTGTAAAGCCTTGAGAAAGTAACGCCAATTCAACAAATTGCTTAAAATCATCAACACCAGAGGAAGTAATTGAAATAAAGCAAAAGCTGGCATGAAGACAATAAATATGTTACATTGTGTGTTTTAAATCAATTAACAAAATACCTGCATATATTTCCACAGATGAAGTTAAGCCTGGCATGGCGTCCGCCAGCAACAATGTTTTGTCGTTTAAGAAACTGGGCAATTTGCCAAAGAAACTGCCGCCGGCTGCACACAAACCAGCCATAAAGCAGAAACGGTATTTATGTAAAGCATTCATTTGTTAATTTTATAAAAAATAATGATTTATTAAAATTGCATATCTTTTCATCAAAAGCAGAAGGAAAGCCATCAGAATATTCATGGAAGTGTTGTTGTGATCCTCTTCTATTTTTGTAAACAAACATCATATGCTTCTGATTTGTTGATAATTTTTGGAGACAAACAGATACACAGTTGTATGTTAATGGCACCGGTATGGCCGTTGTTTTTGAATTTAAATAGTCCAACGTAATAACACCCTGTGATAGCAGGCTGTCCAACTTATGTACCCTGAGGTTATAGTTCGTGAAATTTACAAAAAATCTAAATATTTATAAATTTTCATATTGAAATTGAAAAATAAACCTTTGCGTGTGAAAACACACGCGCGCTTTCCCTTGCCGAGCCACGGCAAGATACTAGGCAAACAGAAAAATTTAATATCTAAGTCACCCTGTTACGAAAACATTAATATCTGATATGTGTCATCAAGAAAAGTCCATGCTACATCTTATTAACTTGAAGATCAACCTGAAAAAGTGTGTCCAGGAGAGATATAACTGTAAACTTCGTCATAACTTTAATTATAATAAAATTATTATCATTATTATTATTGAAAATGAAGCAAAATTATTATTAAAATTGTAAGAGAATGTCATATAATACATATAATACAGCTCTGTTTGTAGGCTATAAACCTAAAATAACAGCACTGTGTTATCCTGTGTCAGCTGTTTAGAGTGAGTCATCTTTTTTCATTTCTTCGCT
>QOCX01004368.1:0-14313 GCA_005959815.1 Sarcophaga bullata | reverse complement strand
AGTTTGTATGTATTTGTATGTATAATTTTTTTACTACTTTATGCTACGTTTTCATTATGTTTTTTACTATTTTCATTTCATACTTTTTTTTTACAAAAAAATTAATAAAAATAATTTTTTGCCACTTATTAAAATTAATTTTCCATCATTTAAGTTTTGTTTCAATGTTTTTATCCCGTACAATATTCACCTTTACATAACATACACCCATAATTGGTAATTACAACCCTTCAGTCATAATTACGACTTACCATCTCACACCACTTATGTTGTGTGTGTCAAATTTTATACTAAAGTGGCGGGACCTACAGTTTAAAGTCCACCCCAACGACAGATTTTTTGAAAAATTTTTATTGCATTTTATTTATTCTTAGAATTTTTGCCATAAATCTGCTGAGAGGAAGTCGCCGATGAATTATTTTTTCATATTTCACACAATCTACTACACATGAGAACTTAGCTGAAACGACTGAGAAATTTTCCAAAATAACTTGAGCCACCTATTGCTGTAGAAGAGCAGTGAACACAACATGGAGTCTTCTTTATAGTGTTATAAACTAGATTTATTCATTGCTTAATGCAACTAATCTTCTTCATAGAGCAGCTCGATGGTAAACTAGACTCAATAAATATTACATCGAAAAACCTCTTGAAAATGGCAATAATCAGTTCTACTAGAAAAGCCATTTTTTAATGAGGCAAACATTTCTAGCAATATGATAAGATACCCTTTCAAAAAAAAATATACATTAATAAATTACCGTTATTTTTATTTTAAAATTATTACCTTGCCAGTTTTTAAAATTGAAACAAAAAAAAAAATTACAAGAAATTTCGAAATATTGTCCGCCACTCTCCTTACGTGGTAAAAGTTGTGTTTGGTGATTGCTAGAATTTTATCCTTAGCGTACAGTTTCTTTTGACGCTCACCGTCACTCACGCTCACTAAATCCCTTGTGGACCTCAGTAGTATCATAAATAATATTGACTAGATCTCATATCAATCGATTTTGCATTTAAATTCCAGGCAGATATGAATGATTCTCTATCCTAAATATGCTTAAGAACTCGCTATATGCCACAGTTTCTAAACCTAAGTGCAAGGAGCGTGGATTTTTTTCCATTATCATTATGTATTCTCGTTTATCTGACTGACAAGCTGAACTAATAGATATTCTTAACACTGCAGAGTTGATTCTGATTAAGGGAGCCAAGAACTTTACCCTTTCTGGCATCCAAGCAATATACGGGATGAACTTAGAGGAACCGCAAGCTTCTGTTCTAATGCAAAATCCATCTACTCTTTTGCAGATAACAGCAATATTTGTCATTCATATTATTTTAATAGAAAGAATTCAAGTGCCTTGGTTTCCTAAAACAGTGGAAAATGTACTTCACTTCATCTGAACTCCTTACTATTTACATCATATAAGCCCGAAATGTTATACAACTCTCGTGTGTGGATGGTGCTCGAAATCTATTATGAAGTTGCTTGACCGCATACAGAAGGTAAAGATGCTGAATAATAGCGGTAGATTATCTCACTCTATTGATTCATTGAAGCACCGTCGCATTCTGGTTTGTGTTTCACTGTTCTATCGCTACTACAATCGACTTTATCGACTCTTCCTGCTTGCAGAGCACATTTCATTCTGACAACATCCTACAGACAAAACTCGTTCTTAAACCGGACTCGCCGTATGTGGAACTCCCTCTTGCAAAGGTTTTTCCTGCCACACAATATAGAAGGAATCAAATCTAATGTCCACAAGCACTACTTCCTCCTACCTGCTTTACGTGGCCATCCCATTAGTGTTCGTCTAATAAAAAAACAAAAATAAAAAAAATTAGAGCTCAATTATGTATAGCAACCGAACTACAGTTGAGTTGTCAGTTTCAACTTAAATTTTCCAGTTATCAGATCACAACGCAACCGAAGTTCGGCTAGCATCCATTATCGATCCATTACTTTTCGATAATCCAACGCAATGTACAGCCTAAATCCACGCAATTGTAGCACATGAGGTAAGGAAATTCAGGAATAATGTCTCAGATGACATATTTGTGGGTGGCTTTTCGACCAAACAAATTCTCATATATTTCCTGCACAAAACAGATATAAGCGTAGACCCCACCTATTTATGCTAAATAATCTGGCAAAGTAAGTAATAATGAAAACATTTATTTGGTCATTACGCTTCAAGTAGCTTATATTTTGTGTTAATATTTTTTTCTATCAATCGTTAAAAATCATTATAATCTAAATAAAACCTAGACAAAAATTAATATTTAAATTTACAAATCCTTTTAAAGAATTTCCATTTAGAGGTATAGAGAGGCAGCAAAGACAATATCTCTCTTTAGTAACCGTATACCTTCGGCAAATTTATTTTCCAGTTCGGTGTTTCCAATGGTCTTGGCGGCCTGACACATTTGACGCAATAGTTCCTCCAAACGACGCATGCAACGTATGATGGAACCTTCGAAAATATCTGTCATTTTGCATACACTCAAAAATGAGGCTCCTTTACACCACGCTAATACAACATCCATGAGGAATGGTTTAAATTTATCCACATAAGTTTCTTCGTCCAGTTCTAGTTTGCATTCATTTGAAATTTTTGCAATGCGACGAGCTAAATCCTGCATAGCTCTTAAAGGACCCGAAAGTTCTTCAGTTGATTTGGGATTTTCGGAAGATTTTTCATCACAAACAAAAGTAGAAAGTAAAGCTACAGACTGGGCTGTAGTTAAATCATTAAACACGCCGTTAAAAATCATTTCAGTCATAAGAAGTTCGTCAGCTGAACTTAATTCGCAAGCAACACGTCCCTTGAATTCAATTACGTCCTGGGCAGTACAATATTCCATACGTCTCAACACTCGTTTGCGATGTTTCAATTCATCCATTTGCAACAACGAACGAGCTTCTTTCAATTTCGCTTTGGCTGCTTTAAGTTGTTCGAGAACTTTAAGTTTTTGTGTGTAACGCGAGTACAGGCGATCCAATTCTGGTGAATTGTGTAAAGGATGGGCAAATAACCGTTCCTCGAATTTGTCAATGGATTCGACAATATTTTTAAATTCTGGATCTTTAATGTGCATTTCTGTTATCGGATTAAGAAGAGGTGGTCCTTTAGGAAAACGTTTCTTGACTTCGTTAATGGTCTTCAAGACACTGCGTCTATTATCGGCAGGCCGTAAATCGTTGGGATAGTATACCCTTAGGGACGATCATCTGTGAAAATAAGTTTATGAACACTGGCCACCACTTTCCATGTTACCTTTTTGACCTGCGTTTCATTGGTTTTGGCTCATTCATTTTTGGCCCGATCTTCGCTAAACGTGCAGAGTACATCAACGAAACCTACAAGCCGTTTCAGATTTAAGTGGATTTTTAGGCGTTGTTCATCTGTTTTTTTGAAAATTAACAACTATGCCCCAATCAAATTCTCTGTAATCATTTTGCTCCTTAACCAGACGACCAGGCTGTAAATAGTGCACCAGATATTCTGAAGTTTCGCTAATCCTTTCGAAACTTGGTTTGCCAATGAATCCAATTGTTCGCGTATGATGATGGGTAAAGATTGCAACACTGATCTCTTCATTCAACTTTAATTTATTCCATTCCTGTTGTTTTTCCTGTAACTTCTTTTGCCGATATAACTCCGGAATTGGAAGATTGGATTTTTGAAATTGGAAAAATGAACGCCTCACATAGTACTGTCCGGTTAATTTCTTCTACTCTCAAAGGAGATTTAGACCATGTTGTAGGTTAAATGCGAAGGCTGAATTGATAGGGAATCAGCTTTACCCTGGACGATGCTGCGACCCACTGAAGGTGATACTTTTTCGTCAATCATTAGTATGACAATACCCTTGTCATCAAGACCACGACGACCGGCACGTCCAGCCATTTGTATATATTCGCCAGAGGATATCCAACGAAAATCTTTGCCGTCAAACTTACGTGGGGCTGTGAACAAAACTGTTCTGGCAGGCATGTTAAGACCCATGGCAAAAGTTTCAGTGGCAAACAAGGCTTTCAGCAGACCTTCACCGAAAAGAATTTCAATGATTTCTTTTAAGATGGGCAATAGACCACCATGATGTATGCCAATACCGCGTCTTAATAGCGGTAGTACGTTTTCAACTTGCGGCAATTGCCGATCCTCTTCCGAAAGTACATCTAAGGCATTATTGAATACTTCATCTACCAATTTCTTTTCCTCAACAGTATTGAAATCCAATTTTGCCATTTGCATGGCATAGACTTCACAATCCTTTTTACTGAACGAGAAAATAATTACGGGAGCAAAATTTCGTTCCATTATCATCTTGACAATTTTAAAAATATTCGATTGGCCAGCATTAACTCCCTTAATGCCACCCTTACGACCTTTTTGATCACCTTTAGCCGCTCTGAAAGAGCTTAAAATAAAAAATGATTTAAAATGTAATTCCTTCGATGCAAAAATTTAATTACTATTTCTTACTCACCTGAATTAATTTTGCAATACTGCCATGGCTGTATTGAAATTATCTTCTTTAAATTGACCCTTTTCGTCAACTATCAAATGAATGCCATCACCACCAGCTGGGAATATATAATGCTGCAACGGTGTTGGTCTATAATCTGTGTATACCACATGGCATGGTTGTTTATGCAAATGGCATACCCATTCTGCAAATTGGCGAGCATTTGGTATAGTGGCAGATAAAAATACATATCTTACATTATCGGGCAGTAGAATTAAGGTTTCTTCCCAAACAACGCCACGTTCTTTGTCACGCATGTAATGGATTTCATCGAATATAACCCAACCCACTTCACGCATAATTTCACTACCACGATACAACATATTACGTAGAATTTCGGTGGTCATAATAAGACAAGAGGCGGAAGGATTTATTGTAACATCACCAGTAACTAGACCAACATCTTTAAATTCTTCACTAAATTCTCGATATTTTTGATTGGACAGGGCTTTAATGGGTGTTGTGTAGATTACACGCTGTTTGCCGTTCAACGACTTGGCAATGGCATATTCAGCCACCACAGTTTTGCCGGCTGAAGTATGGGCCGATACTAGAACACTCTGTTGGTTATCAATGCATAAAATTGCTTCCTTCTGAAAGGGATCCAACACAAAGGGATATTCCTTTGACGGAACACCAGTAAATGGCTGTAGGGGTATATATTCTTGCCCAGGGTATGTAGCTACTTCATGGGTACAAGATTCTGGCGACTGAATAACATGCACTGATATACGTGAACGTAAAGCATCAACACATATGTCATCCAGAATAGATTCTGTCATCTTAAGGCGTTTACTAGTATCAGCCATTTCGTCGTCCTCATTTATTTGCCGCTTTTCTACGCCTTTGGATGAACTTAAAAAATAAACATATTGATTTGTAAATATAATACAAACACCGAAATATCTTATGAATACCTTTCATTATCCTTTTGGACTTCAGTTTTTTCTTCCACCACAACGGGACCCTCTGTTAAGGCCACGGGTGGCTCAAGTGCAGCCTCGTCCGCTTCCTCATTGAAACAATTGAATAATTCGTCTACATCAGCCATGTTAACACTAAATGATTAATTTTTTATGAATTTAAATAAATTGTATTACAATTTTTAATTTGATTTGATATTTATTTGCAATTTTACATGAAATTAATACACGAGATTATACCTCCGCACGCTTTTCAATGTGTTGTGAAATTTTGACAGTTAATGTGCAAAAACAGGGTTGTTTAAATGAAAACAAAAATTGAACAGCATTGCCAGCTATAAATAACAAGATAATTAATAATGCAAGAAAAAACGTTATTTATTTTAAATTCGTTAATAATTTTAATTTAAACTTCAAGTGAAATAGAAAGTTTGTTTACTTGCCGTCTGGCCTTAAGACTTCTATCCTTAAGAAACCAAACAATGTGGTGCTAGGATATGCATCCAGATATGTCCTTCTGGTAGTAAGCCACACAACGTTCCCAATGACTGCATTACCATTGACAGATTACAAGACTCGAACAAGTCATCATCTCCTGAATATAGTCACTATAGTTTTGAGTATACAGTGCTCTGTCAATAAGACCGGTCTAACTTTAGGGTTATTTCTATATAGTCCCAGATCTTCGTCTAATTGTAATTCCCAACAATTTTTGTTCGCCTTCCAACCCCACCGTTGCTCTTGCGAACGAATCTTGATATATATTTTTCAATACACTCCGCTCCCACCTCCACAGAAGTTCTAGCCTCATCAGCGCTTCAGAAGCTTGTAAAATTGCCGAGTATTCTCCACATGACTTGGAACCCACACGGAGTAACATTATTTCTGCATCTCACCGACCGACGTCAGCCTTCATCCAGCACAGCCTTTCCCTCATCATCGATTAACCTTAACAGAGTCACAAGTGCTCCAATGACCCCTATTCCAGATATATTACTATGTTTCTCATCTCCTATCGACAGTTGAATTAAGCTCATTTTTCGATGGTATACGACTTTGCTCCAAGGGTCTGAAAAAATTTTTACATTTTTTTCTAGACCACTATTCATCTGCCCTTATCTTAACCGAATCACTTCTTCATTGCACTGTTGTTTATATTTGATTTCCTTGACACTTAGTTCAACGCTGGCACCACCGACTACTCTAGCACTAGATGTTTACTCCTTAAGTCAAAATCTGCTTCAGTCATTGGCTTATTCCGTATCTTATAGTTTGTTCCATCGGCTCAGACAATTGTCCTATAGATCCACCAATTGGTTAACCACCAGTTTTAATTAATGGGTTTTACATCCGTGGCTTCCCTGCTAAGACTTTCTGTATGTCATTCAAGCGCATATCCTGATCTTCTTGAGAACCATACCTGGGATGTTTTGATTAGGAAATCATCAATGCTATTTACTCAACGTGTCGTCTCCTTGCAGCATGTTCTAACCGCCATTTATCCGAAGGTTTTTATTTTCTTCTAAATGTGCACTGTTGTGGTCTTGCCAGTGTTGTCATACTACCAAGGACTTAATGATTTTAAGTACCAGTTTGAACAAAGGTATCCTTCAAATTTGCCTGATTTGCTCAGCAAGACTCATAACAATCTGACTGCGATAAAGGCTACCTGCACTAGCATTCTCTAAATATTTACATGTTGCATCAAGGAGACTTAAGAAACGCTATCCCCCCTTTCTCTATTCTCGACATCATTGTGTCCTCGTAACTTTAAGCGATTTTGATTAACGAGGAAGTAGTTATACGACTTAGGAGGATTTTCTTCTACCCACAGTTTTTCAGAGTTTATATTGAAAAGAATCTATTTTAAATAAAAAGATTGCTCATGTTTCTTGATTTTTTTCTTAAATGGATTAAATATACCTTAAGAATTTTTCATACATTTATTGAACATTTTAATGTAAAGAACGCGTAGTAGTTTTTAGTTTATAAAAAATAAATTTATGTTAATTTTTAATAACTAAATAACATATATATATCTACTATGTATGTATGTCTGTTATGAAGGTAATTATGTAAATACACATGAGTAAATGATATATAATGAATCGAGATTTCACTAAAAATTTAGTTGAACCGAAATAAGATAGAAAATATGTATAGGAAACAGTTTCTTGTTCTCAAACTTCCAAAATATCATGTATATGAACCAGTCTTCAAAATATGGCTTAAAACATTGTTTTTTATTGTTTATCTTAAAAAAAAAGAAAATGCTAAGAAATGAACTTAAAAAAAAATTCAAACCAATATACTACATAAGTAATGTTGTAATGCAGAGTGGCGGCTTATAACAATCATCTTCTTCTATTTCTTTTCTTAGCCCTTAATGTCTAAATTTAACCAAATAACCAACTAGTTCTCCTTCAAACTTAACAATTAAGACAATTATGTATGAAAGTAGTTTTTTAAAAAATATTTTTTTTAACTTTTTATTTACTGTTTTTTATTTATTGTTGTTTTTTTTTTTGTTTTAAATTAAGTATAAAAAATATGTACCATGTTTAATGTTAAAAAAAAACCTTGAAAATAATACTAAGGCGTTTTAAATGGAAATTGTTTGGCTTTCAGGATTTAACCTTATTTTGCAATTTGCAGCTTGATATTGAGAGCCTAAAAACTTTACATCCTTAAAAATAATAATAAACAAGCCCAATTATATATGTTTTTAGTTTTCCTTGTACAAAGTTGTTTGTTGAATAAAAGTTATTTTTTGTTTTTATTACATTATTATTTTTTTTTTTGGTAACCTTAACAACCAGGTTTCATATTTATAAAGTATTAAAGTTAGTTTTTTTTTTACCTTCTTACATGTTTTTATGTACATGTTTCTACAACACCCCTTTATACTCTCTAACATATCTAACTTTAAGAGTTTACGCTTTTCTATTTTAATGAACTTTTTAATTCCATAATAAGTATTTTTTTTTATTTATTTTTACTAATTTATAACTTAACAGAATCTTGCTGGGCAAAATTAAATGGCATCTGTTTTAAAAACCTTCAAAAATGTATTTGGAAGATTCTTTAAATTTATTTCTCTTATTTTAACAAGAATTGTAGACTTTTGTTTTTAACAATTTTACAGTCTTCGGCGTCTAGAAACATTAAAATCACAATAACTAAACAGGCAAAGAAAAAAATAAAATAACAACTAACAACATAAAAATAAAAACTCAATCGGCATGCAAGGAATTTAAACACAAAAACTCGCTTCCCTTAATCAAGTGCTCATCTAGCTACCCCGTCAGTTGTCGGTTAAATACGATGAATCACAGCAAGCAAAAACGATAACTGATCTAAACACAAAATCACTAAATGTACAATAAAAAAAACAATAACTGTAATGATAATGTATGCTAAATATTAGTGTGTTTTTAAGTACACGATCAAAAATGTAAATACCTCAACTTATAAAACTAATTCTTCAGTGTTTTGGAGGTTCGAAACAATAAATGATCCTGTTGAATGTAACAGACTTTGAAGTTAGTAGCAGTTAGTTCAGTGAACTCCTCAGTCTCCTTCTTTTTCAAAAACAAAACTAAAAAATAATCGAAACCCAACGTATTCATTAACTAACAAAAAAACGGCAAACTGAAAATAAAAATAACAAATTAATGAACAAACATCACTGTTCGGTCTGCATGGTCTGGCCAAGATTAAACCTGTTTTAAAAGCTCTATTTTTTAAAACTACATTCTTTTATTCAAAAAAAAATTTAACCTATAAAATCGAAAATTGAATTTTAATGTGTAAACCTAACACTTTACAAAGGTAAAATAATGTAGTGATCTTTTTTTTTTTCCTAAAGAAGATAATTTTTCTAAAACTTAGAAAAAATAAAATGCCCTTTAACAAATTTTAAAATACCTATTCTACTATGATTCATACAGAATTAATCAACAAACTTTAGAAACAAAAAAAAAAAAAAAAAAATTTTTTCTTTCTAGAATTGTTAACAAATCTTCCTTTTTTTTTTGGTGTGCATATTTTTAATAACTATTTTCTCGCTTTTTAAATTATAAATACAGCCTTAAAAATTAAGCATCACCCTTAAATGAATTGTTTTTCTTTTTTTGTTAATATATATTTAGGTTTGTTTAGGCTTTTACATTCTAAACAAAAAGTTTTTTTTTTTCTTTCTTTTTGTTTTAACTTTTAACACTAAACTATTATCTAATCAGAATTTATACTAAAATCATTTAGTTAATCAAAAAAAAAGAAAAATAAATTTATAATTACCTTTGTATTTTTTTTTTAGGGCGGGGTGTAAGAGGGAGTAGAATTTTATTATATTTATAAGTATAGGGTTAATAATAAATTAAATTTACTTAACATTGGTAATAATTTATATAAGAATTAGCAGGGATAATTAAGAGGGTTAAATAAAATAACTCCCCTTATTTTTAACTTTTTTTTCTTTAACTTAACAAAATATTATGACCATACTTTAAAAGTGGTAGGCAGTATAAAATTTTTTTGACAGGGGTTTGGAGCATGTACTGTAATTACTTTGTTTTATATGAAACACCAAATCTTTTAAAAATTTTAATTTAATTTGTTGTTTCATGAGTTTGTTCATTATCATCTTCATCATCATCATCGATAATGCCCATGAGTTTGCGACTAGATGCTGGCGGTGTTAACAGACCATCTGGACACATGAGGCCAGTGGCTGGTGAGGCTTCCTGTTTAATTTTTGTTTCCATGGCCAAGATTTGTTCTTGTAAAAGGCAGGCACGATCCTAAAACAAAAAATAAATGAAAATATTAAAAAAATCATTAAAAATCCATTTTGAAAATGCTTGTGCTTGTGTAAATAATTTTTTTTGTAATACTTACAAACATTGTCATTGTAGTAGTATGCGTTTGTATAATGTGAGAGTCATCTGTAACAATATTGGGACATATATGACCCAAACCAAACGATGTATTTATTTGTTCATTTTGTTCTAGCAAATGTAAATTATGGGACTCTTCTGATATAACTTTAAAGAAGGGCTGCATCCAACGAGCACAAGGCTGCAGTGTTTGCCAATCGAAGCCAGAACATCTTAACGCAGTTTCCCTGCAAAAACAAAAAGAAACAATAAAAAATTATAAATATAATCAAATAAAAACAAAGATTTCAATTAAATTAAATTAATTTCAATTAAAGTGGGTAGCAAAAGCAAAAAATCATTTCAGATTTACTTTAAAACAATCAATAAAATTTCATTTTATTATTGTATTTACATTTAAATCATGCAACCCTTTTAATAAGTGAATACAAATGCAACATTGTTTATATTATTCGAAATGTAATTCTCTATCTTACCTGTTAAACGTATGTGAAATGGCGGCAGCTGCTATAACTGAATAAGGAAAATTACCCACACCAACGTCGAGTGAACACAAATCTAATAGTTGAGCAGTTTGAACAAATTCTAAACCCGAAAACTGGGGATATATAAATGCATCATCAACTTTGCAATTACGTGTTGCCGCATCGCTTGGCGCTGATAAGTTACTAGAGGAGGCAGGTTCTTGTTGTTCTTCTTGTTGTTTATCTTGTTTTTGTATGGGTTTAGTGTTTACTGTTTTGTTGGTTTTGGTGTTGTTGTTGTTGTTGTTGTTGTTGCTATTATTATTATTACTTCCTAAATTTGATGAAGTTTGAAACGAGGCAGGTGTACGGTTATTAACATTCAATTGCATATAAACGCCCAACCAACCAATCGGTGTTACTGGGCTTATGCTCCATTCTAAAGCTTGCAATAGTAAAATTTCATGTTGCAAAATATCCGATTCTTGGCAAGCACCATCTGAACATAAGCAAATTCGCCTATTTTTGGGGGATAAATTTCCTCAACTTTGGCTGCCACAAATAGGCACGTAATGCCAATCAACTGTAGATGAGTTTTTTGTACCTTCTTTTGGGTGCTCAAATAACGATCCAAATAATCAACAGCCAAATAGTAGGTTTCACGATGTAGCTTATAGACCTCGCATACTTCTATTAACCATCCAAAAGAATGGCACGCATGCGTGGCTGTAGACCGGATGATGATCCAACATATTGCAATCACGTAGGCAGGCGGCCTGTTCATCTTTTTTGCACATTAACTGCCAGACATCATGAGCATTGGCCACGACAAGGCGGCAAGGGACATTGTCTAGGCGGTTCAGGATCGGCGGCAGCCGGTGTCATACAATCGTCGTAATGTGTATTCAAATACTCATCGAATGATTTCACCTTAGGCTGGCTAATATGAGAGGCGGATGTTTTGCTTGAGTTTTGAGGCTTGGAACTAGTCAATCTTTGACCCGGTGTACGTTCACCATGATGTACTGCATTAACATTAACGAATTCCTTGTCAGTAATTTGTGCAACAATGGCGGCCGAATCATAGATGTGAGAAACTTTGGTAGACACGGTCGAACAAGGTGATGTGCTAGACGAGACTATATCATGGACATCTTCATCATCTGTTATATTGTCACTGTAGTTGTTTTTTTCATTGACTGCCTCAAAGTCATCATCATCATCATCGTTCTCAAAATCTTCATCGCATTCGGGAGGAAGTAATTCATCTTCCGGCCTTAAACTGTTTGGACTGTCGGGTATATCCTCATTGGCTACTTCGAAATCTGTGCCAGTCGATAGACATTCTGATGAGCTGCGTGTATCGATTTCTTGTGCCAACAGTTCATCGATAGGTGAGGGATAGGCAGATGATACCACCGAAGCATTATCATTCTGATACAGAGAAGGTAAGCGTTGTTGACGTTTGGCAGAAGGCTCAAAGCCTAATTCTGGATCCTAAAAGTAAAAAAAAAAAGAAAAAAATGAAAACTAAATATTAAAACAATTATAAATTCAAGTTGGAAAATAGTATTCAAAGTAGAAATAAATCTTTTAAGTTAAGTGCTTTGGTAAGCAGTATGGTAGTGTACTGGATTATTAGATTGAGAATTGTAAGAAAAACTCAAATCTTTGAATAATTTGATAAATATATTGCTTAAAGGTTCAAAAAGTTTACCCTATTCCTTGTGTAAAATCTCAATTTGAATCATATTTTTGTTTTAAATAGCCATGCTTTTCAAAATAAATATTTTTAATTTTGTATTAATTTAGATTTAAACGTTACAGCCCCCTTGTTTTAAAATATTTTTCCAATACCAACAAAAAGAAAATTATAATTAATCATAATGATAGGGTTTCTGACAACAAAAAAACTAGAAAGAAAAACAAAACAAAATTAAATTTCCATTTACCATTTCAATGACTGTTCTTTTGCGCTCACACTTCATATCATTAAACAAACTGAGTCACTTCCACGATAATATACACTCTTTAAATGTTTTTCCCGGTATTTTCCCAGTGTTTAAAGTTTTTAATTCACGTACGTTGGTGTTTGTTATTCTTTCGTTTTTTATTTTTTTTTTTTTTATATTTTTTGAGTTTGAAAACGAAAATTTATTTTCCGGTTTTATAGTCTAAAAACCAGATTTTGTTTTCGTTTTTTATTTTTTTTAAAGAACAAGAATAGTTTCCAAGAATTTTTCTCTTATAATATCGAGTTTAAAAACAGAGTGATGCGCGCATTATTATTTCGAATTTTAGAATTGAAATCTTTTTTAAATAATATTATTTAAACATTTATTTTAATGATGTATTGCACTTGAAAAGTTTGTAGAAAATGTTACAAGAAGTCTTTGGTAATTTTTGGTATTTAATTTAAAAAAAAAAAAAAGAAGATTTTTATTTTTAAAGTTTTGCTTTATTTTTCCATTTATGCATGGGAATTTCGATTAGAGATCAATTTTTGTTTGTGATGTTTTTTTTTTCAAATTTCCAAAAAACTGTTATGCGTTTGCGTGTGTGGTTGCACTGACTTTCCCTGTTGAACTGAGTTTTGAAGTGTTAAAGAATTCAAGCATGTCCTCAATATTTATAAGGGTTGATTTCTAATTACTTCTCTTTTTCCCGTTCCCTCCTTCCTCTCTCTCATCACTTCTATCTTCCTCTTCCTTTTTCTATTTTTATAAATTCTATGTTTAAATGGATGTGTGTGGTGTTTTCTGTCATTCGTTAGAAGAGTGTGATTCAAGAGATGTTTTTTTTGGCTTTTTCTAACCCTTAAAAAGGATTTTCCAAAAACAGTTGTAAGTAAGAAAACAAATTGAAAACGGTTTTAACCGAATCAGTCAAAAAGAAATACCAACAAAAAAAAACCTTTTTTTGAAGGATCTTCAAGTAAAAAAGGAAAAAGGAAACAACAGAAATAACCATTAACACTATGAAGAACTCAATCCATACCCTTTAAAACTCTTCAATCGTTACACACCCACAAACCATTATTAATGCCTAAAGTAAACTACAACGGAAAAGAATTCTTATAATTTCCAAGAAGAAAATTTCAAGAGAAGAAGTAACTAAAGGTTTTTGTCAAACCCAGCGGTAACAGAAAAGGAATCCAAAACATAAGCATTACACCCAGCACCACACAACACGATATCAGACCCAGATTTTAAAAGGTATACAATGAAAAAGAGGTGTAGTTTTAGGAAAGTTAAAGATAAAATAAACAACGAACAAAAAACATAAACTTTTTTATTGATGCAATTCTGATGATTTTTAATGAATACAATGAAGAGAGAGATAGAAAAAATGATTTTCTTTTTTGACTCAAGATCAGTAGTAGTAAGTAGTCAAAATGACAAGGTCACTAGAGAAAAGAAAATAAACAAATCATCAGCGAAAAAGTTTCTCACATATAACACAATCATTTGAATATTATTAATTAAAAAA
>QOCX01004367.1:0-12596 GCA_005959815.1 Sarcophaga bullata | reverse complement strand
CACCACTACACCCCACCGCGGCACCAAGGCAGTATTCATCGAATAGATTTGCTTGTAACTTACCCTTTCTGTTATTCCAACAAACCTCTCCGCAGTGATAGGGCGTCATCTCCTGAGTGTTGGTCTTTTAATTATCGATTATCATTTGGTCTTAATATCCATTATAAAATGGTTGCTCCAAAGCTACGATACTTATACAACTTACTGTCCAGACTTGTATTGCGACGTGTCCAGACTACATATTTAATCCAGCCTCAGGGGATTACACGAATAGTTACGCTTGATTGACCATTGACAATGCTACGCTTGGATCCTGTAAATTTTTGCCTTTGTTACGTTTGCAGAATTGGCAGGTGCTTATGTGAATACGCCAGATGGATGATTAATGGTACACCTTCCAGCTTGATTGCCTCCCCACACACAACACACACACACATGGATTTTTTAACATGGGATTTGGGAAAATGTTTCCCTTTTGTTTGTTCCTATGTTTTTTGGAAATATTTGTGTTCATTAGCATTTATTGCTTTAATATATGATTTTGGGCAATGTGGTTCACAATTTCATGATGTATTAGTAGATATGTATGGGCCCGGTGCTTATTTATTATACCAGCAGTGGTTGTTCATTTTTAATTCATTGTTGTTGTTGCTACTGTTTTTGAGGCATACATGTGAGGCCGAATATTCATAACCAAGATTTAATCCTTGATATGGATCAATATTTTAAACCATTTAGGTGAATTTACCCACACACTCAACACACTATACACGGCATGATATATGAGCACCAGATCTTTGGGAATGGAGTACAAAAAACGGTATTATATTTAATGCGCATTCTGTTGCGTATTTGTCCATCTGTGAACAATTCACAACACTTTAGCTATCTTCAAAAATGTTAATAATAAACTAATAGATTCGGGGTCTGAACATGATAATGCATGATGATGAGGGGCTGAGGCCTGGGAGCTGAACGCCAACAGAAAGAGAGAGAAAAAAAAGTTGCCCCAAATTGAAATTTATGATAATTGCTAAGCATTTAAATCAACAAAAGATAATGGCTTATGAAGATAATAAGTACGTACAGCTTGTCTACCTTAACACGCATACATTTAGATTTCTATTTTGGGGATTGGTAAGCGTAGGGCTAATTGTAGGAATTCAGTTCAAATGAAATATGGTCAATACTATATCGTTGTTATTTGTCTTTACACTTCCATTTGTTGTGGGCGACCAGACGCATTTACACTTAATGAAGGTTCATGTATGTATGTACGCTATGTTATACATTTTTGAAAATCAGGCTATTTGGGATTGTTTAAATATTTTGGTTATAAGTGCTATTGATGTTGAAAAAATAAAATCGAATGAAGTTTCTTCCCCTTTATGAAATACACACGTTATACCTGCTTGGTTTAGAGTTCTCTTCATTCTCTTTAGATTTTTTTACACAAAAGATATCAGGCAGCAGACGTCGAGACTTACTACAAATAAATAACATAACATACTCGGTATACAGAAATGTATGTAAATCTACGCCGAGCTTTTGTTTATATTTATGGCGACATAATTCCACAAAATTCATTCGTACGTGCTTGTCTTAAAAATGTTCCTTTGTAGAAACGACATATAAGCTTGGCAATTTGGTTATGAGTAAATTGTAATCCACAGTTAAAAATCTAACTGTAATTTTATCCCATAACTGAATGCAAATCATTTTTTTGCTTCGAAATTCCTTGAGTCTCCAGGTGGGGTATGAGGCAATTAGCATGCAGGGTTTGCGCGAAATTTATTCTCGACCACCAGAGACTGTAGCTCTGCTTACAATACACAAGCATAAGATCATTGATACGCATTGTGGTGCTGATTTAATGTAATAAGAACTTCCTAAATAAAAGCGCCGCTGGTCTAGTAGATAGCTGTCTTGACTTTTAGGCAGTTCATAGGCCCAGGTCAGAAATCTCCACAAACACGATATATAAAGAAATATTTACTTCGAATTACTTCAATCTCAGCAGATTTCTAAAACATCTAAGATTCAATAAAGATTTTTCATGAAAGTTCATCCGGGAAAAATCTATCGCTTCAGGGTTGCCGATTCGTTAACAACATTAAGTGAAGCTGAGCCAGCTAATCTGGTTGTACATGATCAATTGTGTACGTATTATGGATGTATGGTATGCAATTTACTGAAAGGCGCTGTAATTAGCTCGTTAGGCCTATCGAATGAGCTTTAAAGACTTTGAAAGGATGTTCTCAACCACTTCCCACACGGCCAGTATAGGCTGCCCATGAAATCCTTTATGAGATGCTTTACACCAGGTATCTCTTCCGTTCTTTCAACGAATATTTATGTAGAATTTTCTTTTGAGTATCAGCGGTGCCAGGTGAGAATCCAGCTGCTTCCCTTCGACGTAGTTGCCTAAAAGATGATATCTTTGAATTAGATAAACGATTGTGGTGAAATGAACGAAAGCCATAGTCGGCTAGGATGAAGATGTCTGTGTCAAGTAGGTACGTGTGGGTGGGCCACGGTTCAAACTCCAGGTCAGACAAACGAGGATATGAAAAAAGTATTTCTTCGGCATATCCTCTCGGTAGATTTCTTGGCGAAACTTGAGGAGTCAATAAAATTTCATGAAAATTTTCTCAAAAATCCGTTCCTACTGTTAAACTGTAGGTTCCGCCACTCATGGCCTAAACTAAAGCACACAACTTAAGTGGTGGTAAGGAACTGGGAAGTAATCTGACTGCAAGGTTGTGTAATGGACCAATACATATGCTGATGTTGTGATGTACGTAGTATGTATGTTATGTATTGCACATAATTGTATACTGATGCAAACGAATTGTTGAATCTGCCATATAAATTTAGGGATTAGTCGGTCTTGCCAATGGATTTCCGGATTATGCCACCGCATCCATTAGAACAATAAAATCGGAGCCAACTATACAAAATTGTTTCTTTATAAGGGAAATAAATTTTTCGCCTATTGTTGTTGATACTATAAGCAGTTCTTAAACTAAGAAACATTTTAAAAATTTAATAAATTTAATTCAATTGGACTTTATTTCACAATAACTTTTGGTTTTTGCTATTTTACTAATCCATAAGCTTAATAAATAATACTATGCTGCGGCATTTTTCAACATTAATTGCTGAAAATTCATAGTTGGTTGGCAGAAACGTTAAAAAAAAAGAAAAAAAAAAAGAATTGAAACAAAAATACATACGTTATAATATAGTAATATGGTATTTAATTATTATATATTATTGATCTTTTTTGTTTTTTTTTTTTGTTCTTTAGTATATTTTTACAATTATAGATTATAAAATAATTGTGAACTAAATAAAAAGAACAAACAAAATAACGAATTCCATAAAATGTTAACATACGTAAACAATGATACAATAGTTTACTTATAAATATCTTAATAGTTACACATGTACATTATATACAGTGAGCATCAAAAAAAGATATTGAAAAATTACGTTAATTAAATTACCGTTATTTTTATAAAAAAAAAAAACAAAAGATTTTTCAAAATATTTGCTCAAATTTTTCGGTGGATTGCTAGAATTCTATCCATAGTATACAGTTTCTTTTGGACGCTTCACTGATGTCAATATGAAATACTATGTAACGCGTATTGGGCTGTAAACTAGAGATGTGGCCACCATATAATATTTTTAATTAATTCAGATAATCGTATTAATACAATAACCATAACAAAAAAAGAAAAAATACCAAACAACACTTTACAAATGAAGGGCCATTAATCATAATATTCATAACAATAGTAGCATTTACCCTCTGGTAATTCTAGTAGAAACAAAAATAAAAAGACATAATAATTAATACAAAGTAATTATACAAAAGCTATAAATAATACATTAATTAATTAATTATTTAAAATGTCTCCAATGTATGTCATAACTGTCTCTCTCTCTCTCTCTCTCCTTTCCACTTCTAAACGTATTTCGTAAACACTGTGTATTTCTGGCTCTTTCATAATCAAACTTCGGTTTGGGCATTTTAAATTTATTCTCTATTAAATCACGTTTAAAACGCTTCTCCTTATCACTTACCCTCTCTCCTTCCCCCACCCCCAATAGCCTGGGAAATTATTTTATTTTTCTCTTTCTTTTTATTATGGAAAATAATTTTTTATTTTATTTTTTATTTTAATTTTTATTTTTTTTTTTTTTTTGTTATTTAATTAAAATTCCTATCACGTTACTCATAAATCATCGCGCATAACATTTTTTACACATTCATTTTACAATTATTTCCACATATCGGTATAGAAATATATACATCATACATCATACTCATGCGATACATAAATATGTATGTATACGTACGGGCGCATAATAAATATTGTCAAATTTTTTATGCTTTTAAATTACAATATAAGCCCATACGTACATATATCTTCCTAAGTATTTTTTTCGTTTTTTTTATCCCACCTACAATGTTGACACATTTTAAAAAGAAACAAAAGTGATGGCCAAAGAACTCTTTTTGTTCATATAGAGAGTACTTAGCACGCCGTTTAGTAAGATCAATTGGATTTCGAATATTTGGCAGGTTTTCACAGTTTATGTACTGTACATAGTAGGGTCAGTTACAACCATTCATTTTTCAAGTATTTCAATCTAGGGACACAAAGTCACCATAGGGTTTACCAGATCTCATAGCCTTACGACTTAGCACAAGTGATATTCTATCAAATCATTCTGAGCAAGGTGCTCGCCATTAAAGAGTATATTCAACAAACTTCCAAAATATTTCAGATTACTTTCCTGTGATTAGTTATGTCTGGTATGACTGTCCTCACTCGGGTGATAAAGCGACTGAATGCCTATTTAAAAAGGTGATCCCACGATCATAGGTACGTTTACAGCTCATGCTTATCGCATATGATCTTAGCCACAAGTTAATATTAAGCAGTACCAAGCATACATGTACAGTATGCTTAACTTTTGCCACTTAACCCACTAGCAAAGAATGGCATAAACTTCTCAAAAATCTGCATTGGGTCATGTTTAACTCATGTATAGAAGTTACACACACAAAATAAGTGCTGTGAGAAGCTAGGTTGTAATCCATACGAAACGGTTGTAATAGATTTGTAGATCTGTATTTTACTTTTACTTTTGTAATCTGATTTTAATGCACTAAAAGCCAATCCTGTTTATTGAAATTTACATACATAATTGGCCATTACAACCCTTCAGTCAGGATTACGGCTAACTTCTCACGCCACTTATGTTGTGTGTGTTAATTTTGCACATGAGTGGCGGACCTACAGTTTAAAGCGACTGCGAAAGACAGACTTTTGAGAAACTTTTCATGGAATTTTATTTTTGCCAGTAATCTTGCTGAGTGGAGCACGAAGAAATATTTTTTCATATTCGTTTTTGATGTTCTGAACGGAGATTCGGAAGCCGGCCTTTCGTCTAATAAGCCAACACACTACATATTCAATTATTAAAATTTATCTTCTGTAAATCTTAAGTACTTCTATCTGAGGTAGTTCATTTCCTTATTTCTTATCGATATTTTGTTACATTACCACATAATGCCATCTTATGAATAATTTTTAATTGTAGTCTTACAGTCCTAGACAGTACTTGCTGCTATTGCTTTAATTTATCATTCGTTTATATGTGAAGATATTTAAACGACTATGTGGACAGATTATTATGGCTCCAGTATACATTCTCTGATCGTAGTGCTTGAAGAATAGATTAGATTCTCGCTGCCATTTACTTGTTAAAGATTATTGCTCGTGAACATAGCGTTTTCTCTAGGTACATCTTAGGTAGTTTCTTCATGAGCTTTAATTTTGAAATAGTTTTACCTCATAAATGGCATGTCCAATATTGTCTGTCTGCAACTAAACTGTACTATACTAACTGCACTCGTGGACGCATTTCCTACACAACAATTCTAGGGCAATCAAATTTTGGCTTTTGAAACATGAAGCAAACATCCTTCTGAATAGGTCTGCGTTACTCCTCTGAAATAGGTCTGGTATGTTATGTTGCATTCTTATTGTTCAAACACCGTAAATTAAGTTCGATTCTTCGATTTCGGGTAAAATAATGTCAATACACATGAGGACAGTATTTCATTTCATTCCATAATGTTGTGATTTGAGAAAAACGCTCACAATTACACCCTACAATGCATATGTAAAGGGCTGCCTCACGCTGCTCTTCAACATCAAATTCAGAAATTATAAATTATTAATCACAGCATTGTGTTTGAAGTTACTTAATTTATTAAAATATCACGTTATTTGTTATTCTCTTGTTTGTGTAAAATTATTCATCATCTTGTCTCCTTTCATACATGCCATCCTTTTTTATAATATGTAATCATAAGATTTATACTTATGGCATTTGAATAAAAATGTATGTTGTCTGTTTATGGTTGTTCTCTTTTCATAAGTTATCATATATACTCACTCATCGTAGTCATTCGCTACGTATAGCATGTATGAAGGCATGTTTTCGCACGTCTTAACACAGGACTCACATTCATCTTTGTTTAAAAACAGCAACAAAAAAAAAACAAAAGAAAATTGTATTTTATCGTCTCGAATTTACATTTTCTACTGATTAGTGTATTTAAAAATAAAATTGAAACCGGTTTTTTGAATAACCGATAAGTAAATGGACGATGGCAACACTCATTGGTTTCTATTGAAAGCTGATATTTATTTAAATTGAAGTAGCCACACCTACTTTAAGATTTTCGACTAAGGTTAAGGTAGTTAGCTTATTAGGGTACTATAACGGCCTTTTGTACCGATTCGGTCATAAAACTAAATTTTGTTTACATTCCCAGTCATTCCTGGACTCTTCTCAATTTACCTACGCCTTACTACGTTCCGTCAATCTTGGTGTCCAAGAATGCTTTGCTTAGATGCTCTAGAATTACATAACGTAGTTGAGGACCACCTTCGTTCTCTTTAATACTCTCTTCTGTACAGCTACTGAACTCTGTTCACGGTTTAACGATATGTCCATGCGATCCAAATCTTTCTGATATCTCAACAGAGCAGGATTATCCCCTGAAAATGAATCAAAATGAAAATGAATTGTTCGCTACAGCAAAATAAAAATTTTGTGTTGTACTGACTGTACAAGTGATCAGCTTTGTTGTTCCCTAGCCTCATTGTCCCTATGACGACTGGAAACATAGTTACCGGTATTCCTTGACAAGCTCAGAGTTAATGTATGCAATTTTAGGAACCGAATTACTACTTTGGTATTGATAAACATAAGATTACCCGCATGCATTATACTTCGAGACTGGATTCGGACTGGTTCGTCAGTGTAGGATTTGATGACTTTCACTGAGAAGTATAAGCGATACATTATGGCGTATAAGCGATTAACATTATGACGTCTAATAGGTATTTTCGATGCAACACCATGGTCATTCATTGAATATATAAGATTTTGGCGTGATAGTAACAGTCAGTTTGCAGACACGTGTTTCGCCAATAGGTCGAGGGGAGGCCGGGATAGAAATAATGTCTTAGACGATGTAATTTCTTGTAATTTCTTTCTTCAAGATATAATAATGATCCTAAGTAAAGTAATTAACTAACCATGGTGTTAACAAACAGATGATTATCACTTGCGATGGAACAGTTGCTTTTAGGACTTCTTTTATCCTAATTTTCTTTAGAAACGGATTTTTTTTTAACCGCTCCGATACTCTAAAATTCTTATTGCCTTGTGAGTCTATTTATGTTTTCGTTTTTTTTTTGTTTTTGTTTTTCGTATAAAGTGTTACAATTTAAAATAATTTTATTTTAACAGAAAGAAGTCGTACATAAATATCATTGAGGAATAAATCACAACTTTTGAATTGAGATAAAATGTTGCATTTACGTTTTGAATTTTTAATTGAAATTGATGGAAAATAAAAAAAACAGAAAAAAAAATAATTTCTTCCTTATAAATGTACATACAGATGTGTAGGCATACATACGTATGTGTGAGGAGAATGAGGAAAATGATGTATAATATACGCTGCAATAAATTATTTTTCCAACAACAACAATAATAAAGAATAATAATAAAAAAAATTTGAGTCTTACGATGAATTTTAAATATTTTATGAAGAGAGATTCTGTGTGAGAGAGAGAGAGTGAGAGAGAGAGATGGAGTATAGAAATCCAAGTCACACATGATCATCATGAATTATGATTTTATGAAATTAACAGCAGCTTATCCTTCTCGGAATATTTGTAATCCTTGCTTCTCAACAAACATCGTAGCATACTTAGGCAAACAACAGAGCTTTTCATCTCAACATCCAACATTTGTATGTCCACAGGATGAACCGTTTCTTGGCAACCACACATAAATCTGCTATCATCCTGGAACCTGTGACTATATACCGATTCGATAGCTTTACATTAGTAGCAGACACTATTCTACACGAATATACTCCAATAATGCAATTCGATCACGATTAAAACCTAGTTTCTCATACAGCGCATGTTGTGTGTGTTAATTCTACCCATTAGTGTGGAACTTACTGTTTAATACTGACTTCAGAGTTTTTGCTAGAAGACTGCTAAGAGGAAGTGTTTTTCTATAAGTTGTTTCAAGTTGTGCGCAATTGTGATTCAATAAGAGAAGTTCAGGTTTTACTTACTCGCACAAATAAGGCTTTGTATTGAATTCTCTTTGTTTCTTACTCCATGTCCTTTTTAATAGAGGACAGTAATATTTGTCTATTGCGTTCTTTTGACTGTAGATCAACATCTTCAGAGGTCAGCTAAATTGACCCACTGCCCACTGTTCACTCTTGTTCTAAAAATAATTTTTTAAAAAGTAACATGTTTTGAATCGACTTTATGATTGAAAAACTGAAAACTGAAAAACTTTCGAGAATAGAAATTTATACGAAATTATCGGAATCCAACCTATTTTCTATTGTAATGACTGGGAATTTTGTGGCAAAGAAAAAACTATGGAATAACTTTATTTGAGACCGCTTGACCGGCTTTCCACATTGTTCACATTATCATTAACCACATCAGTTTATTTCTAGGCAAAGATAGATGGCAGCTCTATTATCCTAGAACTTGCTATAGCGCTTCTATTATTTGTTTAACTGGAGCAACAAAAAATAAATGCTTTGTGGAATGCTTGTGGGGTACTATAAAAAAAAAAAAAAAAAAAAAAAAAAAAAAAAAAAAAAAAAAATTAATAAAGTGGTCTGGTTTGTAGTGGTTTTTATGTTCAAATTGTCTGACTTTGGGTTACCTGATGAATGTAAGAGCAAAAGTGATAAACCACGGTTCAAACCTTAGGTCAGACATACCCAACAAAACGAAACATTAAAAATATATTTCTCGGATGACTGACTCTCAGTAGATTTCTGGCCAAAACTCAGAGAGTAAACAAATTTGGCATGCAAAGTTTCTCAAAAATCTGTAGTATCGGAGTCCGTTATGAACTGTAGGTCGTATCATACATGTATAAAATGAACACACACAACATAAATGGTATAACAAAATATGTTGTAATCCTAACGGATGGATAGTTATGTTGTGTTCATTTTCGCCTCTAGTAGGGTGGTTTCTAAAGATGCAAACCATTTTTAAGATGATGGATATTACAATAACAGAGTTAATGATATGATCTCTGTTTCATGGCTTTTAGAGAGAATTATACAACTTTTTCCTTGATAACCAACACATAATACTTTTCAAAATCATATCTGTCTGTGACAGAACCGCTCACTGCCTACACAATTTTTTTTCCCATACATAATTGCCTCAAAAAATTTAAATTTTCTATCGAAATATTATGCTGGTGCTGTCTCCTATAAGTCTTGAATCAGGCATTGTCTTTATCCGCCATCAAAAAATGTCTTACTACACGGTTAAAAGCGGATTATCTTTTTAAATTGTTTGGATTTTAGAAACGGTTTGCAAATGTATGAGAAATATATATTTGCGTCAGATAACGTATGTTTACGCATTACATTTTAAAGATTATTTTTCGTTCTAGTTGCCAGCGTCGTAATTGATCTCCTTACAACCACTTAGCCACGTTTTACAACCTAATTTTTTACAGTACCCATGGCGAGTGTGTGTGTGATAATTTCATGAATGAATTTTGATAATAAAAAAATGGCCTCATATCACCAATCCTTTTAATACTAAAAGGCCAAATATCAGAATAATCATCTGATATAAGATTTCTCCTTATATACGGAGACCACTTTAAGGGATGGTAATATTGAAAATATTTTACATTTTTAATCATCTGCCGTTTGGGACACTATGCTTGTGAATGAAGGCAAATTAAAGAATTGTGAAGCTCTATTCCCGTCAGATATTTTTCACATTTTTTTCTTTTCAACATTAAATGTAAATCTAAATTGTAACAAAATTAAAAAGACAAGAAGGACGACCACTTCTTTTTCCTTTTTTTTTAATTGTTTAATTTCACATCCTGCTGCTGCTGGTGGTCTTGTTCCTTCATTGTAAACTATTATGCTCAACACAAGATAATGAAAACGAATTAGAATTGTTGAAAATGCATTAAAGATAACATCGTTATATTTTTTCGTTTTCTTTTGTAAGAAATTTTTTTTTTCATTTTTGTTTTCTTTGTTGTTTTATTCAAGTTTTGCACACATCAACATCATTGTGATGGGTTAGGCTGAATGGCTTGGGTATTTAAGTTGTTATCAACCATGTAATCATTTCGTCTTATTTTTTGTTTTTTTGTTTCTGTTGTTGTTGTTATGTAGTGAACGTTGCCTACAATGTAGATGATACCCAGAGACAAGAGGCTACAACCATCACTTTGTGGCAAAGTAAGCAATTGGCTAATTACTGTGCAAACTTTACCAAATTGTTGCTTGACCGAAAAATTTAATTGAATTTGCTTCACTGAACCTGATCTTTTTTTTTTCCTTCTCTGTGTTATATTTCTGCTTTCTATTCAATACAAAACAAAAGTATAAAGACAGTGAAAAGTGTCTGGGGAGTATATATGGGGGTTTCTTTAGAGACTCTTTGGTAGAGAGAGATAGAGTGGAACTTAGACATTTTGTAACTGAATTTAAGGTCAGTCAACCCCTTCTTAATTGCCTGAATGTTTTTGTCTTATTCTGTGAGTAGAGGGTGCATGGTATTGTAAAACATTTCCGTTTTCCTTTTTTTTATTTCATTTCTAATTGCGGTTGATGAAAGACATCAATGCGAAACGAAACATCATTTGCTGCTCAAAACATTTTTTTTGTGTGTGTCTGTTTGAGGATTTTATTTTTTTTTTGTATAGTTTTGTATGGCGTTATACACTTTGAAGCATTATTTCAAATACTCTCTACGTTCTAATGTCATTTTGTTTATCATTTCCGATTTCCGTTTTGTGTTGAGAACATTTTTTTATTCTTTGCTGTCCTTTCCGGGCTTTCAATCTTTCCCTTAAAGGGCTTGTATGACTGACTGACTGTATGACTGACTGACTGAGTGGTTGGTTGTATGTATTACTTGCTTATTATTGTGCACATTTCGTTTCATTTGATGATGTCTCGCAAGTGTCTCATTTAGAATTTGAAAAAAAAAAATATTTTTTTTCCTCTGTCATTTGCTCGAATACGTTATGGAAAATGAAGAGAAGCAGAAGGATTTTTCAGAGGATACAGATAAAAGCCAATTTTATCCTGCACACATCTGACGGGATGTTGGGTTTTAGTGCCTTCATCCATCCATCTATTGCCTGAAAATGTTTAAGTATGTATGTATGTTGTAGCAGCAATAATGTGCTTACCACTGCGTCCAAATACTGGGTGTATGAAACACAAAAGTGTGTGTTTTTTGACCAAATTTAAGAGTTTATGGTTGAACATTAAATTTCTTCTAATCAAATATGCTCGTTTTGACAGTCCAAAAACAAATCGTACTAATTTTTTTCCTCTTTTTTTGATGGGTGCAACAATATATGACTAATTTCTGTAAATTGAGCTCATTCTCCTGCGATCGCTTTGCAGTTTATATTGTCTTAATTCAACATTTTTTACATGCAGACACGATTTTCAACGTTCTTTTGATTTCATCTTGTATGGGAATTAATTTCTTTCAAACGAATTTTTGCTCGCCTTAGCTAGTTGATCACACCAATCGAAGACAGGGCTTCCCCGATTAGATCCTTTCAAAGCAAATAAGTTCGTCTACTTCCTCGAATTCCATGCTTAGCATTAAATATCTGTCTCGCCGAAACATGACCTGGCTAGTGCAGCCGGTGGATATTAAAGTGCTTTTCGTTGAGGAGCCTATTGTTGGATCGAATGCGGGAATCATTGCCAACCTGCACTGGACCGAAGATCTTACAAAATACAAAATTGGACATTAGAACCCTTTAGTCAAGATTATGGTCTAGCTTCTCACGCCACTCATATTGTGTGTGTTAATTTTATACATGATCAACGGGACCTACAGTTTAAAGTCGACACCGACTTGTCTTTTCATGACAATTTTATTGACTCTCCGAGTTTTTGACAGAAATCTGCTGAGAGGAAGTCGTCAAAGAGATATTTTTTC
>QOCX01004366.1:3843-14921 GCA_005959815.1 Sarcophaga bullata | reverse complement strand
CCCATCTCAGACATCGCAAACAAAACAAAATCCATTAAGAAGTAGCCTCAGTCTAGTAGGCAGTGTATTGACTTATTAGACGAGCGTCCGTTAGATATCTTGAACGAAACAAATAATTTCAAAAACAATATTTGTTGCGGCATCTTTCTTTCAGCAGTCCTGCAAAAAACTCTGAGAATGAATAAAATTGCCCTCAAAAGTTTTTTAAATCTGTTGTTTGGATGGAAGTCAATGTTAAACTTCCAACTTTTCTTCCAATACCCCTATTGAGAGCATATGGCTTCCACAAAGTATTTCTGTCTTGTTTGCGTTATTCCAGCTAAGTATAAGCAATTGATCTGTTGTCCTAGAATAATGGAGCTGCCATCTATCGTTGCCTAAAAACACCATCCTCCAAATATTGGGTGTAGTAATGGGAAATCTTGCTGATTATTGTTGATTCCTACCTCTCTTTCCCACAGAACTTCTGATTAAAGGATTGTAATAGCTTACTAGGGCGGCTTAGGTTTGTGGCTTATACACCTTCGTGTTAATAAAAGCCTGTAAAGAAAACTCTAACGGGACTAAATTCCACAATCTATGTGGCCAGTTAACCTCATCGCTACGTGAGATGACAAATGCTTTCAAATTATTTAAATTACTTGTGCAAGATGATCTAATTTCGCCTGATCTGCTGGCCAAAAGATGTTAGTTATCATCAACCTATAGCGCTTGTTTTTGATTGTTCTGTCCTAGCCAACGTCGTTCTCAAAGATATATGGACCCATGACGTCACCAGCCCAAAATCCATACCAAACAATGCATTTTACGCTTCCGAATCTCATGCGGATTAGTATCGTAACAAATTCGACAATTTTGTTTATTCATGAACACGTTTATTTAAAAATGGAACTCATCGCTGAAGATGGGCGAAGTACACATGAACTGGTTAAACTGACTGAATAAATGGAAACCAATTTGACAGATGCAGCTTTAAAAAAAATGATCGTAACCAACTATCAACGTTCGGAAGTACATGTTGGAAGGCTCAGTACCTAATACTGGTCTTGGACGCCTTGCTAATGACTTTTGGAGAAGCTGTGGAGATGAGGAGGAGGATGAAACTGTTCTTCATCTAGTGTGCACATGCCCGGCACTTGGTCGGAGAAGAAAGAGGCATCTGGGTACCTACTACATGGAAGATCTAGATGAACTGTCATGTATGAACGAACATTGGCAGTCTGAGCCGCTTCATCGGAAGCTCCAAGTGGTTCCTGTACTTGTTGAAAATATGTAACTGCGGTAACACAATGGGCCTTGCGTGCGGCCTAAGTGTGTCAGCTCATGACTCCAACGAGGGACAGCCACTTCTACCTACCTACCTACCTACCTACCAGTACCTAATACACATCTGATCTGATTTATTTCGTAGTTTTTCCTCTTCCCAAATTGGAAACAAACAAGGAATAAAACTTAAGGACTTAAACAGCTCAAGGCTTTCAATATGCCAAGTTTCTCGTCACAATAATAATTGGATTTGGACAATTATTATTACAGGAGGAGAGAATAGCTTAGATTTCCTTTCAACGATATCAATATTTCATTCATCCTCATCTTAAATAATAATTTTTGTTGTTGCAGTGTATTTAACGCATACTTTTTAAAGTTTTTCATCTTTTTTGCGATTTTTATCTTGTCTGCTCCTAACATGAGTGTGTGTATTACGCTTTTCGCAAGATCGCTCTCCTGTACCATCACTCTCCATAGCAAGCAATTTATTTTATTTGTTTTACTTTCATACATAAAACTTAAAGGTTTCTTAGGATTTTTTCCATTTTTTTTTTCGTTTTTTTTTTCGGTATTTGATCAGTAGTGTTGCTTTGGAGCACAACATTTTTGTTTCAAGATCTTAAGGCATCTTATAAATCATGATATGCAGTCTACAAAGAAAAAAATTTTAATTTTTTTTTTTCTCCTTCGTCTGCCATACATTAATTTTTGGTGTAGATTTTCAGAAAGTATGCTTAGTTTTAACTGACATTTTTCCTTACTACACACACACTAACACAACCACATTATGCACAATAATTTTATGTGTAGTTGTAGGCAATAAAAATGGAAAGGAAACTAAAATTTTTAATTCAAATTGACTTTTCTTAAGAGATTTTTCATAGTTTCGGAAAATTTTCCAAAGGCTATAATTAAGGGAGGATATTAAAATCCTTCCCCCCCCCCTTCCTCCTCCATGCTTTCGGTCAAATAGATGGTATGGCCAGCCATAAAATTGTTTTCGTTTGTGAAATGTCAGGAAAATGCCAGAGAATCTGGTAAGAACTCAGAAGAAAAAGTTCGATTATCAGACCAAGCTCTGTTGGACTTAAATTATTTGCTTCTGCTGCAGAGCTATGGAAACTGGTTACGATAATGGTAGACCAGTCAAACACGAGATTCATGATAGGCCATCATGATCTGCCAGAAAGATTGGCTGACAATTTCCTTTCTATAAAACCCCTGGATAGTAGATCGCAATGTTTTGGAAAATGCTGCGCTGAGTAATAACAGAAGACAATGGGCAATCTGGAAGCCAAATACTCTATTTAAACAGGGTATATGGATTAATCAAAGGCTGATAATAGTACAGGAGCGAGGAGGAGACTAGGCCACAGAATGAAACATTCTAAACCTGTTAGAAAAATCTCCCACATTTCTTTCCTTCAGCATCGAAGTTTGTGACATTAAAAGGCTGCCAATTGATTACTTGGCTCACATGAAATCGATTCGAAATTGAATGGGCACACTACATCAGCTGGATAGAGAAAATTATAGAGAATTGTTCCTTACATTCAAGAATGGCCTGATAATAGTAACCAAGGATCTGAACTTGCATTGTAAACTTGAAAAACTTTTTTAACCTTCAATCATAATTACGACCTAGCTTCTCACACCACTAGTTTCTCACACCACTTTTCACATGAATGGCGGTGAATTGATGGCAATTACGAACGACAGATATTTGAGAAACTTTTGATGGCATTTTATTTACTCTCAGAGTTTTTTTTTCCAGAAGTCTGCTGAGAGGTAGTCAGCGAAGAAATATTTTCTCAGATTTTAAATTCCTGCACTGGTGTTTGGACCATTGCTTCTCGTTAAATTAAACTATTAGACTATGGTGATCGTTTGAAATATTCAGAATTCACAGAGAAACTCGAATATCTTCCAAATGAAAATGTATGCCAATTAAGAACGGGAATATTACCGGCAGTGAAGCCACCATCCCATCTCTCAACTCGTATGAAACGAAAAAATAATACGAGACTTCCTAAGGAGGTTGAATTAGCTAAGCAGGAGAAATAGACGCACCCCTTAGTATATCCTAGATCGTAGAGGATTTACGGCAAAAAACAAGCAGTTGAGCTTGTGAGAAGAGGAAGGTGAGAAGGGATATAAAAGAGCGACGAAGACTATTTTCAAGCTAAATGGGATTTAAGATACTCTACACTTTGATTTGAGTTAAGCCTCGGACTATCCAGGAACCTAGATTCTGTGACGATGAGAATAAATCTGCGAAACAAATTATTTGAACCTGTAAGACATTAATGTATACCAGAAGGAAAACCCTGTTAAACGCCTACAATTTTATTTACTCTCAGAGTTTTTGTCAGAAATTTGCTGACAGGCAGTTGTCGGAGAAATATTTTCTTCATATTTTGTTTTGTTTGACGTGGCCTTATGTCTTTTGTCTTATAAGGCAAACACATTACCTACTAGACTATGACGACTTCACATTACTTCCCATTTTCTTGTTTTCCAAAGCAAACAAGCCAAGTTGGAAAACTCACACACAAACCCCATTTCAAAGCAATTTCAATTATTATAGAGAACAGTATATAGTGGCGCGGTTAATTTAATTAATTTAAATTGTAATTACAAGTCCTATATATTTATGTGTACATTAATATATATAATGCGTAGTATTAATGGACGTGAAATATATTGCAATTAACATGTTAACGTAAATTCAATTCTATTGATTAAATATATATAATAATTCGATATTTTTTTTATGATTCAATTAAACTATGTTTGCATTTTCTAAAAGACATTATAGCAATAGGGCATTTATGGACTAATAAAAAATATTTTTTTTATATAGAAAAGGAGAAAAAAACAAAAGACTTAAGACACAAACTTTTTCTGTATAACTACTCCTGGCAAATCACTGGTGGTATAAAATGCCTATGCAATTGTATTTGTTTATTCGCAACAAAAACAAACAACATAACAAACAATATATTTATAAAGTCCTGTTTACTTTATGCCAGTACTGACCGTGGTATTTAGTAACGCATCAAACAATATTTACCAAATCAACTTGAAAACCGCAAGCAGAAGATTTTCATACAAAAATAAAAAGAAAAAATCAATAAAATTGATTCCCCTTTTAGTTATGTTTTTTTTTTTTTTTAGTTTTTTTTTTTCGATTTTCTTGTTATATTAAATTACTTACGCCCAGAAAAATGAATAAAATGTTACTGGGCCGCATGAATTCTGCATACATGCACAACGGGAGCCTTTATTTATTTCAGTATTTTTTTCTATTCATTTCTTTTCAACAAGTGAACGTAATATTCTAACGTTCAGTTTTTTTTTTATTTTTTTGCTAAAGTCACAGGAGTTTATGCGTTCATTGGTCTACAATACTCAGGCGGGCAATCATGGGACAATTTATGGAATGTTTAGCTTTACACTTTACAAGATTAAAAGAATTTGATAAAAAATTTCTAATAAATTGTTTTTGTACAACAATAATAATAAAAAAAAAACAAAAAAAAAAATAATAAAAAATCGCATTAAAATGTTTTTTTATTGGCTGACCATATATATCGGGTGGGCCATCTATTGGTTTAAATTTGAACTATCATTTATTTTGAATCTGGCAATGCTTATGTCATTCTATTTTGTTATAAAATTCAGTGGATTATGAAGACAATGAATCGATTTAAGTTTGAGCAACATTGGAATTTATTGGGGCAACAAGAAACTGCAAATGTCGTGCCGTCGACTTTGCCAAAAAAAATTATCTTTTCGGATGAAGCTCATTTACATCTTGGTGGGTATATTAATAAGCAAAATTGCCTTAGAAAACCCATACGTGGTCTTACAGTAGCCAATGCACTCATTACGAGTGACTGTTTGATGGAGCTTCTGGAGCGGAAGCCGTATTGGCCCATATTTCTTTGAAAATGAGTACGGCGCAACCATTACGGTCAATGGAGACACGCACCGCACCATGATAAACGATTTTCTTGTAACCGCTCTTCATGGTATTAATGTGAACGATGTTTGCTTTTAACAGGATGGAGCAACTTGCTATATATTCCATGCCACAATCGATTTATTGCGTCAAACGTTTGATGGCCGTTTAATTAGACTAAATGGCGATGTCAATTGCCCGCCAAGAAGCTGCGATTTAACGCCGTTGGACTATTTTCCGTAAGGCGGCATTAAAGACAAGTGTTATGCCAATAAACCAGAGACAATTGAGCATTTGAAAATCAACATACGTAATGCTATTACCGAGATACGAACCCCTACACTCGAAAAAGTGCCTGAAACTTGGTTCAAACGAATGAGGTACTGTGAGGCCCGGCGCGATAGCCGTTCATATGAATGATATGATATTCCCTTTCTAACCGCAGTATGTTTTACTTCCCAACATACGAAATAAATTTTTGACGATTTTTTAAACCGTTTTTCTTTCATTGGCCTTTTTAAATTTAAACTTTTAAATGGTTCACCCTATACAAACATGATTTGATTGTAATGCTTGACTTCAAAAGACATTTTTTTCTTCCTTAAAATTCTATGCGGAATAAATTTAAATTATTTTACGCGTTTATAGTGGCAAAGCATCTCACATAAGGGTAATTAAGTTTACAATTTTTTATTCGTTTTTTTATTCCTTTTTTTTTTTTTTTTTGTATCATAAAAAGAGATAGAAAAGATGAAGAAAAACAGAAGAAAAACAGAAGATTTGGACAAATAAGTCCCGTATACATTTTATGGTTGTTTAATTAAGATAATGATATGCTGCATTATTAAGCAATAGCCAACAGAGACATATATTTTTTTTTTCTTTCAGCTCAAGCAGGTGTGAGATCTTTGCAAGAATCTAGTTATAGTTGGTCACCACTGTACACATCAGAGAAGTCGAAAAAAATATAATAAATATATGTTAACAAAAACAGAATAAAAGATAAATTTCAATTTGGACGCCAAAATTGAATTACCTCAGATGGATATGGTTTTTAGCAAAAAAAAAAAAAAAAAAAAAAAAATTAATACTTTTTTAAATATTACAGAACTATACAGAAAGCTAAAACTTATGGCCATCAAAAAAAAGAAATTTAATTACCAGAGTTCCTGGTATCGAATTTCAAATTTGTTAAGTGTTCATATTCAAAAGATTATATTGATTAACAGTTATATGGCAGTGTTTACAAAAAATATTATGAGAGCGCTTCTATTTATTCAATAGCTTTCGAAATGTTAGCTTTTAAAGTTTCAGCTTTTGTTGGTTGCTCAGCACAAAACAACGACTTAATAGAACATACATACATACATATATACATACATATATACATACATATATGTAACGGATGATGGCCCCACTGTAGATAATAATCCCATTCTTCCTGGCATACATTTTCACTTGAAAGATACTCGAGTTTCTCTGTGGGTACTGAATATTTCATTCACTTGCCATAGGCTAATAAGTTAATTTGACGAGAGCTAGTAGTTCAAATCCCAGCTTAGACATCTCAAACAAAGCAAAATATTTCTTTTGATGACTTGCTATATGCGCAATCTTTTCCGAAAATTCTCAAAGTAAATAAAATTGCCATGAAAAGTTTTTCAAAAACGAAACCAGATTTCCTGTTTTATGCTTAAAATGTTCTTCTTCAAGTTTAACTCCAACACTTAAGCGTAGATTCAGTTTTTAAAATTTTTTTTCTCTTATTTGTGTGAAATATTGCAGTTTTTTTCTTTTCTTCGTATTCAATTTAAAACAAAGAACTCGATCTCTCTGAATTTCTTATTAATTTATTAATGTATTCCTACGTAGATTAGATATCTATTAGCGCTTAATTAAGCTACAAACATCTTTAAGTCTGATATTTAAAATGATAAAAAAAAACTAACAATTCTAGAATGCAAAGCTTTACGGAAATAAACAGAAATCCTTGTACCAATGGGACTTAATGGATCACAACAATCCAAATAGTTTCCATAGCTTTCAGTTCAGAACGTTTGGTTTTTAAATTCGTTAATATCAGAGAGATTAGTTAAAAAACCTCAGAATAAAAAGATCTTCTCTTTTGGATTTTCATTAAAAACAAAACACACATATGCAGGCCGTTCATCCTGTTAATTTTTCAGTAGACATCGAGGAATTTTTTTCCAAAAATAAAAAAATCACTTAAGATTGATCCTATATATGGCCCATGGTATTACCTAATGTGTGGTAAGCTCTCTTGTTATGATCCATGAGTGGTGGCTTTGAACCATCCCGAGCTTCGGATGAAACCGGCCAGTTCCCTTAGAGGCATGTTCGCCATCATGCCCAGATCTTCAAACGTTCTGTCATCCAAAACCCGATGATGTTTGTTCTGAAGTCCAGATAACTCAATACAATATAAAAGGTATTGCACCGATTCCATTTCCTTCACACCATGGCAGCTTTGGCAATAGTCCTGGCGCGCAACTGTCAGCGAAACTACCAATAGCACAGTGTTCCGTTTTTAAATTTCTGTTAAGATGCGAACCGTTTCCATTGTCCAATACATCTAGTCCCCTGGTTTTCCTGTTTTCCACTGCTAGACACAGCAATTTCGAAATTCGGCGACTAGGTATTGTTGAATTTCACTGTGTTTTTACCAATTTAAAAAGTATTTTTGTAGGCGTCGCATATATCTCCTCTATCGTCTCCTAATCAAACATCTCCGATTCCTTTTCTGCCAGTTCATCTGCCTTTTCATTTGGCAGTAGTCCTGGGTCGCAACTGTCTGCGAAACTACCAATAGCACAGTGTTCCGTTTTTAAATTTCTATTAAGATGCGAACCATTCCCTTTATTGAACACAACTAGTCCCCTGGTTCTCCCGCTTACCACTGCTGGACACAGCAATTTCGAAACCACCAACGGTTTATTGAATTTCACTGTGTTTTTACCAATTTGGAAAAGTATTCTTGTAGGCGTCGCATATATCTCCTCTATCGTCTCCTAATCAGACATCTCCGATTCCTTTTCTGCCAGTATATTCGCCTTTTCGTTTCCCTCTATGCCACAGTGGTCTGAAACCTAATAGATGCAGATGTTGTGTAGAGGTATACGTTGCAAAGACTCCATGCATCTCCTGATACCCTTTAATGGCGAGATGGAATTGCCATAACCGCGTGCAATGCAACTTTACATGAAGTAGAAGACTGATAGGCATCATATGACAACTAAGTCTTATAAGCCTATATAAGTTTCTTACTAACAGAACCCATCAGTTCAGATTCAGTAAGAAAGAAGTAGTCCAAGTCTAGTAGGACATGAAGCCACGTTTCAAACCCGAGATCAGACAACACCAACAAAACTCTGAGAGTAAATAAAATTGCCATGAAAAAATTTCTAAAAAATCTGTCGTTCAAAGTCGACTTTAAGCTGCAGGTTCCGCCGTTCACGTATAAAATTATCATGTACAATATAGGTGCTGTAGGAAGCTAAGCCGTGATCCTGATTGAAAGGTTGTAATGGCCAATTATGTACATACGTCTACAATACCAATGTGTGTGGAACTTCCATAAGTTATTACAAGAAAGGGTCAATAAGTCCATGATCTTAATATAGGTAGTGCTGATGACGTAGATATGACAGTAGTCGTCAGAAGAAAAGTTAAATAAAACAACACAAAGCATTTCATCGTTAAGGAACATTACTTGGGTGTTAATCTCAGTTTAAGAAAAAAAATATCTCTTAGCATGGATGTATGCATGTATGTATACGTATTAATATGTTTGTGTCTTAAGTCTTTTGTTTGTTGGTTAAGATTCTACTTGGTATTCATATTCATAATTTCATGTTTCTTGCTTAAGTCTTTTAATTTTAATTGTGCTGCTGCCAGTAGCTGATATATATTCTTATACAAACACGCATCTTTATACGTACTTAACTTAATTCTTATGCAATGATTTCATTCGTTGAATAATAAATTTTATTTCTCTTTCTCTGTCTCTTGTCTTATGATTTATTCTAGGCACACATAAAGTTCATTGTAGTGAAGATTTATGGCGCTTGAAATTGGTTTACCCGAACCCATAAACACAGATACAATAAACGACAATAGCAGCAGCAGCAGCAACAGCCATAGTAGCCATAGTGACAGCAGTAGCAGTAGCAGTAGCAGTGTTAGTAACAATGAAAAACCACAAATCTACTTGGAAGGCCTTAAGGGTTATCCGGATGAACGTTGTCATCCCGAGATCAATGGTTCTTTGGCTGTGTTTCGTTTATCGTTAAGCGATTTTTATGAGTGTGGCGTTACACGTATGGTTAATCAGTTAACGGTATGTAAATTATGCTCATAAAATAAATATTCAAACCAAAAAGAAAAAAGAAAAAANGTGTGGCGTTACACGTATGGTTAATCAGTTAACGGTATGTAAATTATGCTCATAAAATAAATATTCAAACCAAAAGAAAAAAGAAAAAAGAAAAACTGAGTGTAAGCTGACCACACGCATTATAAAAAATTTTTAGCACGAATTTTTTTTTTTCTTTTGAAATTTATTTTTTGTTTAACAGGATTTTTCATTTCGTTTCGTTTCGTTTCCGTTTCGTTTTCGTAGGGTAAAAAGTGTATTACCCACAACTTATTATCGAATCCACAAATGGCAAAGAGATCGTTAGTGTTAAGTGCATTACAGTGGTCCGGTTTTTAATTTAATGATGAATGAAACCAGCAAGAGCAACCACGTTTTCTATCAACAGATCAGCACAGCATTTGCAACATCATGCGTTGTAAGCGCGATGTTTTACCTGCTGGATTTCCAAATGACCAGAGTAAGTTGAAAAGTCCTTTTTTTTTTTTTCTTTTTTGTTTTGTTTTCAATTATATTTTAATTTTCTTTATGCTGCCGTTCTTCTCTCTTACCATTTCGGCTTAAATTTTGAAGTTTTTCAAATCTCGATTCAGTTTTTTTCTTTTATTTCTTGCGTTTGTTGTTGGCTTATTTTTGTGGCCCAAAAAAATAAAAACAAAAACAAAAAGTTTATTGTTGTATAACAAATGACATCATGGATTACTTCTGATGAGCAATAAAAGAAAAATAAGAAGCGCGATACGCTATTAAATATCAACGCAATGAAAAGATCGATTTTGTTGTCAATCGAAAATATCTTATCTTATATCTTCCTTCTTCTTTTCTTTTTTTTTTCAATTGAAAGACTTGATGAGACTAGATTGAGATTAATTGTGTAATTGGAAATCAAATAATTTAGTCAGCAGGCTAATCGGCTCTTTAAACACCCTAAACTTTTATAAAAAAAAACAAGAAAAGCCCTCTGAAACAGATTATATCTCTAGTGGATCATAAAGTCTGATTCTTTCTTGATATAAAAGGAATATTATTTCATTCATATGGCTACCGCGGCTTTCCTCACAGTATCTCATTCAATCGGTCCAATTTTCGTGCACTTTTTCAAGTATATGGATTCGTATCTCGACAATGGTATCACAAATGTTGGCCTTCAAATGCTCAATTGTCTCTGGTTTATGGGCATAACACTTTTCTTTAACGGCGCCCCACAGAAAACAGGCCAACGATGTCAAATCTCAGCTTTCTAGTGGTCAATTAACATCACCATTATGGCTATTTAAATGGCCAACAAACGTTTGACACAACAAATCGATTGTCGCATGAGATGTGTGCCAAGTTGCACCATTATATTCGAACAAAACATCGTTCACATCAATACCATGAAGAGCGATTACAAGAAAATCATTTATCATGGTGCAATAGGTGTCTCTATTCACAGTAATGGTTGCGCTGTCC
>QOCX01004365.1:2248-14926 GCA_005959815.1 Sarcophaga bullata | reverse complement strand
TCTCTCTCTCTCTCTCTCTCTCTCTCTCTCTCTGTGGGTAAGTCTTAAATATACCTGCTCATTTCTGATATCAAATTGCTGCCTGAAATATTTTCGGTTTCCTAAACCAACTGTGCTGCATGGGTGTTTGTATGTAAGTGTTGAAGTAAGTGCGTGTGTGTGTGTGTGTGTGTGTGATTTTAACCTGATTATTATTAAATTTCTCTCTCTCTCTCTTTCTCTCTCTCAAACAACAAAATAATTGTTTATTTGGCTCATATTTCTAAATCCAAATTCCATTTCATATTCGTTCGTGTATTACATTTCTATGGTTTTTGTATGCATGTGCCTTTGTGTGGGCTAGCATGATGAAATTTATTTTCAAATATCAACAACAACAACTAGCCATTATTGTTGGCCAAAAAATTGAATTTGACATCTAAATTGATGTGGAAATTAAGTTAAGCTTTATTAGTCAATTGTAGTCAGCAGTTGCAGTTGTTGCTGTAGTTGCAGGACACAATGTGTAATCCACTTATTGTTTTACGTTAAGGTGTCAAGGTTTATAATTTTAATTACACATCTTAAGTTATTCTAATGTAAACTGATCATTAAAATTATTTACTTACGTGTGTGTGAGCATTTATTCGATGACAGTGTCAGCAAATTGTTACTCAACCGTAAGCAAAATGTAATTGAAATTGAAATTTTGTTGCTTAATACACAAATTAATTGTTATTGTTGTTGTTTTTGTTGTTGTTGTTGTTGACAAATAGGAGACACACTCTTAGTAAGGAAAATAATACTGCAGTTGCTATCAAGCAAAAGGAAAAGGGGTTTCATGGAGTTCTCTACAAAGTCTTCTTGAGGTACAAAATTCTTCTAGCAGTTCTGTGCATAATGTTAGTTGCACTCTCGGCAGTTTCTAAAGCGCTTGACCTACTTCTCGACCTCACTTCACTTTCATACAGAGTTAACACGTTGACTGCGAACTACGAGATAACTCGTAGCTGTCATCGTGTTAACAAATCAAGCTCTCCATGGAACAAATGCATCATCATTTAAGCATCACTTTTTCATTGAGATGCCTTCAAATCATAGTCGTCATAGCCTAGTAGTTAGTGTGTTGGCTTATTAGACTTGAAGCCTCGGTTAAAACTCCTAGGCAGACATCTTCAGCTAAAGAAAATACGAATGGCTTTCAGTAGATTTCTAGCAAAAACTCTCTGAAAGGAAAATAAAATTGAAATGAAAAAAGCTGCTCAAAAATCTGTTGTTCGGTATCGTCTTTAAACTGAGGCCCGGGCCACTTAGTTTGTGAGTGGTGTGGGAAACTAGTTGTAATTCTGACTAAAGGATTGTAGTGACTAATTATGTAAGTCTGTATGTGTGTATGTATGTATGTATACCTTCAAATCAAATGTAAAGGTTCTTTAAAACCCGATAGGCGATCAACTAAGTGTCTCATGCCTGATAACACACACTTAAGCCATCATCTAGGCTTGTTGTATGCTTACTATTAGGAACACTGCTTTACTTTCTATAAATGGCCTATATTTTGTAGACACTGCCTTAAATTTTTTCACTCGACTCCTATGGAGACGAACTATATATCTGGCATAGTGTCATCCACGAAATAGGGGAATCTCAAGCTTTCAAAAGCTGTGTAATGCCACAAATCCTGCATTGTTTCGATGCATTCATCATTGTCCACAATGTCATGTAAGGCAGAGTGTCCTGCGAAGTTGCTCTTTAGCGTGTTAACCATTCAAACTGAAGAGGAATTTATTCCTAATTAGTTTCCTGACAATGGTCTCTCAATGGTATAAAGGTAGGCCTTAGTGCTCAAGCACAAGAAAAGCATCCACGTCTTTAATCGAAAGGCTTTGAATCCATAAGCCCATTAGCATGCTTACATGAAAAGGAATTTATTTTTAACTGATTTACTGACCATGGACTCTTTTCCCCACAATGTTTCCATAACCACCAGAGAGGCTCTAACCTACTTCCTCACAGACTAGTTGATTAACCACTTTCACACTGTGCCCGATAGTGCCCTTAAAATGTTTTTTCCAAAGGGTTTTCCCTCAAATCCCCTCAAATGTAAAACTTTAACTTACCTCTTCTTAAACAAAAGAAAGTCAAGCTTTCTCCTGCCTTTCCCCTTCAAACTTTGTTGATAGTTTTGTAAACGTTTCTCACCATATGGTAACATTATTGTTGTTTCCATCTTTGGATATTTTTTCACAAAATTTTCATTTATTTTGGTTCTTCTTAAACTGATTTCCTGGCTTTTTTTTTGTTGTTGTTGTTTTCAATAAATTTTTTTTTTTTTCTATAAAAAAAATATTTTAAAAGCTCTGTGAAATGCGTGCTCTTCAACCATAACCACTTTCCATTTAATGAACCAAAACCATTTATACACACTTAAGTGCTAATTTTAATTGAAATGCTTCAATAAAAAAGCAACAACAACAGTAAAAGTAACAACAAAATAAGAACAACAAAAAATATTCACACAAGCAAAAGTACAAGAAAGAAAGGAGAGAGAAGGAAGAAGAAAAAAAAATGAAAAATATTGACAAAAATGCCTGCAGGTTATGACACTCGAAATAAAAGTTTTCAAAAAAAATAAAGAAAAATATTTAAAACAACAACAACACAATAAAATACTTACACACACATATACGCCTACACATACACGCACTTAAACACATAAAACATGGCGTTTATAAGTGATGTTCTCCTTCCTCTCTCTCTCTTCCTCTCTCTCTCTCTCTCTCGTGCCACAATACATATACACTGCTTGCCAGCGTACAGTCAAAGCCAGTGAAAATCGTACAAAAAAATTGATGAAGACTTCATCCTTTAATGAATAAAAGTCTGATTGGAAGAAAGATAAGCTCACATTGATCTTATATCCTGGCATTTAGTATTAACAACCTTCTGTTTAAAACAGTCTGTAGAGACAGGGCTTGATTGGTTCTTGGTCCTTTGGTTCTTTGGGCCAAGATCACAAAGAAAAAATATGTGCTGTGTGTACGAATTTCCTTGGCCGCACTGTTATATGTGTGTGCATAATGGTACGAACGCGAATATGTTATTAATTAATTAAAAATAACAACAAAAACAATAACAACAAAAACAAAAACAAATACGAAAAATGGAAACACGCTAACGTTATTGTGAAGATAGGAAACGGAAATGAAATGAAGACTACAAAACGTATGACTAACAAAGAGAGAGAGAGAGACAGAGAGAGAGAGAGTCACAGGGCACAGTAAAATGAAATAAATGAACGAATGAACGAATGAACAAACGAACGACTCAATTCATTCAATGTATGAAAGTATGATTGAATGAATGAATGACTGAACGTTTCTGCCGTTATGAATTGATTGTAATGAAATTGTTGTGTGTTTGTGTATGTGTGTGTGTGGTTTTTTTTAAGGAATGTTTCATTAATTGTTTCAAAGAAAAATATTTTCATTTTAAAAATCTTGCATACAACACACACATACTTATGCATACGCTTTTATGCATACAATGACAAACGGATACTCACATACATACATACATACATACGCAAATGTACACTTGAGATGATAAAATCAAATGAAAATGAAAATGAAAATAAATGAAATATTGACAGACAGAAAATCTCTCTGTCTCTCTGACTCTCTCTCTCTCTCTCTCTCTCGTCTTATAATGAGCTTAAACCGGATGACAATTTTCCATTGAAAAGCGGAGATCGTTAACGTTTTAATTTTGTCAGTAATTAAAATCATTTTCATTGTGTTTTTTGCTTGTTTTCTGTTTTTATTTCCTTTTTGCTTTGCTTTTTTAATCCAATTTTATTAATAAAAAAATAATAACAAAGAAAAAAAACACACACACACAAAAAGAGTGGTGTAAGAAGTTAATTAAAAAATAAAAACATCAGTTTAAGGGAAATAACAACGGCATACTGACATTCATGCATGCATCATGTCTGACATGCAAACAAGAGTACTTAATAGTAAGCTCTGACCCAAGAGTATTGTAACATTGAAGCACTGTCTGTTACAGGATAAATGTGAAAACCTTATGGCCAGACATTATGCCATGAGAAGAGATACAGTGACAGGGAGTCCTTTCGATTCGATTTTAATACTTGTTGCTAAACTTCCATCCTATGAATCCAGCATAATGGATTCTAGGTTTCTATCATACTCTCTCTCTCTCTCTCTCTCTTTCTCTACATACACTGCGATATTCTACTGAGACCTATCCTAAATGCTCATGACACCACAATGTTTCATAAGATTAAACAATACGAGTTCAGAGCGTCTAGAGCCCTAGGCAGAGAGCCATTCATTGAGCAAAGGTTTCTGACCCCATAACTAATTCAACCTTAAACAATATAAGATGAGACCTAATATCGTACCAATAATAAGACTAACAATTGCTTCATTCTTGAGATGAGAAGCTATCTAGCATCCTTGAAACCCAGACAAAACTTCAAAAGGCTCTATGACTTTTTGAAATAATCGCGAATCACCCGCGCACTTTATTCCCATATTCTATCGTGTCAGGCGATCACATTAGATAGAATCACTTGAAAATCGCACTAGATAGAGTGAGGGTTAGAAGACGCGACTTAAAACTCAAGAATATCTACATGGAAAGAGTGCAGGTTTGAGGGACGACTTTAAACCACAGATTAGATATAATCCAATGTTCTCCATGGATTTTTTTTAAGTCACGAAACCGCTTTGAAAATTTATTTCAATTCAAACCGCACCTTGCATCCATTTGACTGTCCAGAAGAAAATCCACTGATAAATCAAACCTAGGAAAGAGTGGGTTCATACACGATGTTTACATTTGGGTCATAAACATTACAGCACTAAGCTACTCTCTCTATACCTCAAGTATTTAAAATCAATGTACTTTTCATGTGCCTAGCTATGGTATATCTAAGTGCTGTCAAGAAAAGTCTCACATTTTACTGCTCTTCCTGATGCAGCCCGTTACTTGAAATTTATTATTTTAAATTTGCTTTTCCTTAACTCAATGGGAGTGTTCGAATTATAAACTAACACTAGCTTAACCCCCTTGTAACCCCTTTTTTCCTGTGATTAATATTGATTTTGTTTTTCTTTCTGCTCTCAAGCTCTTCGTTACTCCTACTCCTGTCACATTCTTTCTCCTTGATCCATGCAGCCATTTCATTGCTCTTATCTAAACAAATAAAACCACTTAAATGTCTTGTCAAATCTTTCATAAGAAGTTGTCATAGATAAAGAAAAAATCGCTTATTGTTCTACGTAAACTTTCATTTGTTTTTCTCGTGCTGTTTCCCACTTCTCTTTCTCTCTCTCTGTGAATTTTATTAAAAAGAGAAAAAGTAACGTTTCTTTCATACATTTTGTATGTCAATGTGTAACCATATAGACACAGTGCCTCCTCTCTTGTATTCAGGTATTAGAAAAATCCATTTAACTGACGTTTCCTTTGGGTTGTCTTCCATTAGTTATTGAATTGAAGTGACGGTAAACTTCCGGATCATAAGAGAGAGAGGGAGACACAGTCAGAATAAAATTTTCTAATCAAATATGGTAGTAAAGATAGGTTTTTCAAAGATATTCTTGACATATTTTTCTAATATTTACATGGTGTATGAAACATGAAGAAAAAAACTGATGTAAAGAATTATGTTCTTATTTTCAGTTTACTCCATGTAAACTTTCAGTATTTACTTTTTTTGTAATAAAATTCATGTTTTTATTTTATTTATATGACATATATTCGAAATTCAATTGTTTACATTAGGTAAATAATGTAAACGTATTTTTCTACATAACTTACCTTAAGCCAACTAATCTTAAAAGTGTTTACATATTCCATTTTAAAGGTATTTACATTAGTAAGCATGTAAATAATTATTTACATGATGTAAATTTACGAATCACACAAAATTTAAACTTTTTTAGTTATTAAATTTGTAATTATTGTAATTGTTTACCTAAGTTAAAATATGTATATAATTCTTTACATAGTGTAATCGTAATAGTCAATATTGCAGTAATTTTTTACCCTAATTTAATTGTTTTCATTGCTACGTGTTTTGTAAGATAGCTCTATACTTATGTCAAATATGTAAATAATTATTTACATTGGGTAAATCGCCAATATAAACAAAATTTATGTATTTTTAATTAAGTACGTTTACTGTAGCCCCTTTTGTTTAAAGATCTCAGTTATTTACCTTAAGTAAAAAATGTAAATAACTCAAGATGTCACTTATTTACCTTAAGTTAAAAATATTAAATAAATTTTTACTCTCTTTATATTTATGAAATATCTTTGAGCAAGCATTAACAATGAATTTTGTTAATTATTATATGTATGTTCTTAAAATCGTAATTGTTTATCAGAGGTAAAAATGTAAATAATTTATCATACAAGATAAATTCATTAAATACTCCATAAGATCATTCATTAAAATCAAATAAAAATATTCAATAAATATATTATTACCCGTAGAAAATTGTGAAACAATTATTTACATGAAGTAAATTCATTATATACTCCAAATTAAGATCATTCATTAAAAATATATTGTACCTCTAGTAAAATATGCAAAAAATTATTTACATGAAGTAAATTAACTAAAAAATCTAAATTGGCTTAAAAGTTTATCGAATTTTCTTGTTGGTAAGTGAAAAATTCTTGACTTTTACAACTATTTACCTTGTGTAAAATAAATGTTAAGTATTATTTACATTGGTGTAAATTAATAAAATAATCGAAATAAAGGCAAACTTCCCCCTAAGAAATTGCTTTGATTAAGATGTTATATTATCAATAATTTAATTATTTACATTATGTAAACTATGTAAATAATACTTTATATTGATTGAATTAATGAAAGTGAACAAATTTAAGTGCATATAATTGAATTAGCTTACAATGATTAATAGATTTTGAATTTATTTTACTGAAATTCAATTATTTACTTTAGGTAAATAATGTAAATAATTATTTACCGTGATGTAAATTAAGCAACAAAATTAATGTAATTAATTTCCTTGAGTAAAATAGTTTTATAGAGTATGAATAGTCAATTTTAAGACATTGGTTACTCTATGCTTAGTCTATAATTGTTAAATCCTCAATAATTTAATTGTTTACCTTACGTAAATGAAATGAAAAATTGTATATACTTTCTGTTTATTATCAACACAGTGTAAATAACTAGTTTTACCATATCTATGTATAATTTATTTCTCTTTTCTTGTCCATATTTTATTTTTTCTTTCCATATGTTAAGAAACTAATGTTTTACGTCCTTTTATCACAGGGTAAATATGCTTACTATCATAGCATATACTTGTCTGGCTATGTATTTGTGTATTAAATTTACATTTTTCTACCATAACCATGATTATAAAAGTGTTGTTGTTTTTATTTTTATTTTCATTTTCATTTTCATTTTCATTTTGTTATCAATACAAACACAATACGATTGTTTAATGGTGTTAGTAGTGTACGAGCAATAAGTGTGTTGTGGTTTAGATTTGTCAAAGTATTATTGTTCTATGATTTCTTATCTTTGTTGTTTATATTTAAAATAGTTTTGTTGTTATTGCTTTGTTGCTCTTATTCTCTTGCTCTTGAGTAAACAATTTCATGATTTGGTTTACAATGTTTTCCTCATTTTTCCTCTTTTTTTTTAGTTTTTGTTTTCCATTGTAATTGTTAAACTCTATTACTTACTGTTTGTTGAAGAGAAAAACAAAGAGAACAAAGTATAATAGAGGGAAGAGAGGGAAGATAGGGATGAGTATAGTTTTCTAGTTGTTGTTGTTGATTAAATACGTCTNCTAGTTGTTGTTGTTGATTAAATACGTCTGCTGTGTTTATTAAATCAAAACCAAAATGGCATCACAACTCATCTGACTAGAAGCATACTGATTGAATAGAAGGGAAAGGAGGGAGAGAGAGTGTAAATTCGTTTTGAGAATTCCAAGCTCTTATTACATCAACATACACTAACAATGTAACTTTAGCCATCCAACCAACCACACTGTAACAATTCTAATGGTATTTTGTTACGAAGTGTTCGAAGTAAAATTTTGAGTTTTAAAAGCAAATTCAAGTCAAATTAGTAAATGATTAATACATGATGAATACAATCTTTATTCTTCTAATGATTTATGCATAGATACGTATGTATGTATGTGGTATATTTATTTATATGTGCTAGACAGAATAACAATTGTTCTGTGTGTGCTCTTTTTTTTTATTATACATTCGCTCATAACCAAACAGATGTTTTCATATCGTTTTTCTTAACAATTAAGCGCACACATTTACTTATGAAAGCATATCATTATGCATGTATGTACATATACGTATATACTCATTTATAAATGTAAATGTAAGTTAATTATTAAAAATCAAAGGAATAAGGATGTTAAGCGTGTAATAGTATGCAAAAATTTATTTTATTTATCTAGTAAACCATGTAAATAATTATTACTTGAGAGTTATTTACATTAATAGTGTTAATTATAACACTTTTAATTAAACTTAATACAAATTTTTTCCTATACTACCTGTATTATATGTAAATATAGATATTTACTTTGTGTAAACATGTAAACAATTATTTACGGTTGTAATTTGCATTAAAATATTGTAGTTCCCCCTTTAAATACAAATTTAATATGAATTCTAGACAGTAATTGCTTAATATTACAAATGTTTACCTTATGTAAAATATGTAAACAATTATTTACTTGATGTAATTTACATAAAAATAAATCAAAATTATAAAATTTTGATTTTCAGCTTTTTAAATTATAATTATTTACATGAGGTAATATATGTAAATAATTTGTTAATATGGGCTGGAATACATTAAACGTGGTAATTGTAACACAGTACTTGGTTAAAATGAACATATTATAATTATTTATACTTATGTAAATATGTAAAGAATTATTTACATGATGTAAATTATAAAAACGAAGTGTCCCACTTTTCCTATGATAATGATTTAACAAAACTTGTATAAAATTTGCATATCATAATAATTTACTTTATGTAAAATATGTAAAAATTATAAGTTACATACATGATGTAAATTTTTTACAACAATTGTTTTCATATTATAAATTACATTTATTTACTTGCCATAAAATGTGTAAATTATTGTTTACATTAGTGTAAAATACATTTAAAGTACATAAGGTTTGTACTAAATTACCATTTTATAATTGTTTACGTTACGTAGAATATTTAAATAATTATTTACATGGTGTAAAATACATAAAACCTACTATATAATAACATAAATGATGTAAATTATTTACAACAAGTATATAAAATTTTAAAATCATAATTATTTACCTGAGAGAAAATATGTATACGTATTGTTTACATGATGTAAAATATATTAAACTTAATAACTGTAATACTATTTACACGATTTTTTTTACTAAACATATTTAAAACTTCTATACTCTGATTGTTTACCTTGTGTAAACAATGTAAATAATTATTTCCATTATGTAAACTACACGTAATCTAACATTATACGATTTATAATGTAAATTTTTAACAATAATTGTTTAAATTTTCAAAATTATTATTATTTACATGAGGTAAAATATGTATTTAATTGTTTAAACGATGTAAAACGATACATTAAACTTGATAACAGTAATGCTTTTCATATAATTATTAATTATTTACCTGCCTAAAAAAATTTACATGATTGTTTACACGATGTAAATTTCACTAAACGTGATAATTAGAACACTTTTGGTACAAATTTTTACAAAACTTGTATTTAATTTCAATATTATAGTTTTTTTACTTTACGTAAAATATGTAAATAATCATTCGGATTGTGTAAACTATGTAAAAAATGAATATGTGAGTTGCAACCATTCTATGATTTGTTTATTTACCTGAAGTTATAATATGTAAACAATTGTTTACATGGCTTTAAATTGATTTGATTAAACTTTAGATTTTTAATTGATAAATTAAACTTTACCCACCCATCTTATCTATGATATCAACATGCCACCTGTCGGTATATGATTTATGAGTAGAGTGCTGCTTGGCTTAGTTAAGCTAAAAAGCGTTGCTGTTTTCATTGATGCCAGCCATCAGGAAACATTAGAAATCAATTGAAATCAATTGAACAATTCAGATCTTGTGTTTACACGAGTACTTCACGTATCCGGATAATAATTATTCAAAGCCAACAACAATTCATTGCATTGCATTCATTGTGCTCATTTATTTCCTCCATTTTTCTTTTCATTTTACCTTCATTTACTATTCTTTTATGCTTTTGTTTTGTAATTTATTTATTCCAAACCATCAAACCCATGAGTGTATCCTTTAGTTGTCCTTTCATTTCGTTATTTTTTTTCTATGATTTTTTTTGCTCCATAAATTGATTTGATTTGTCGTTGATTGTTATCGTTGACTCTACTTGCTGTGGCAGCTGTAAAACAATTTAGAAAAGTACCTTTTTGTGTGACTGACTGACTTGACTGACTGACTGACTGACTATTCATTCAACCTCCCATTTTCTTTTCATGTTTACCTTCATTTACTATTCTTTTATGCTTTTGTTTTGTATTTATTTATTCCAAACCATCAAAACCATGAGTGTTATCCTTTAGTTGTCCTTTCATTTCGTTTTATTTTTTTTCGTATTGATTTTTTTTGCTCATAATTTGAGTTGATTTGTCGTTGATTGTTTCGTTGACTATACTTGCTGTGGCAGCTTGTAAACAATTTAGAAAAGTACCTTTTTGTTGTGACTGACTGACTGACTGGACTGACTGACTGACTATCATTCAATTTATGATTCATAAGATGCTTCATATGCTTGGTAAGCATTTTCATTCCATTTTTATTTTGATTAAATCAACATAGACATTCAGTTTTAGACGAAATTGGAAAATTTTTATCAGATTAGCAGGCATGTTATCGAAGATCGCATTTCGATAAATTCATATTCTGTATCCAAGTACTTTCAGAAGCGTGTTTGAAGTTTTAATAAAGGGATGGCGTTAGAAAACACTCTTCCAGATTTTTGAACTTCACAGAAGGGTTTGGAATCCTCTACTCCTGCCAAACTCAGTTACAATGCTACGTTGGGGTAGAAGATTATCAGCCCAGAAATTGCAAACCAATAAGACCAATGGCACTCGAAACCACAACTTCTTGGGGTGGTTGCCAGGAAGTACAAAACCAGGCAGAAACTAGGCATGCACGAAGTTTCAAATTTACACAATGTCGTGGACTCTCTAACAGATTCAAATGCTACTCCTACGGTATTTACATGCAAGCTATGCTGATTGCATTTTTAAACCGCTCCTCCTATATATATTTCATAGAAAGTGGCTTAAGCTGTTAGGTTTATGCTCAATATATGTTTGAATATTCCAGTCAATGACGTGTTTAGTTAGTTTGACACCTTGGCATAAAACTGTCGCTGTCACAGGCATTACAGCATGGGGGTGTGACCAAAACCTATCCGATAACTTCAGCTATCTGGAGAATACCCAGATTGAACGTAGTTATATAGGAGACTTTTCACAAGATTTCCAAAGTTTCGTTCTCGGGTTAATGGGGTTTCTGTGAGAGTCTACATGTCAATAAAGGTTCCAAATCTGGTGCTCCTTGATTAAGTAGAATGCACTGTTACTTCGTATATTATTTTCTCTGGGTACTCGTCTGTACTATCTGAGATCCTCTGACTGAAAGGAGTTGTGATAGGAGGTCTTACAGTAGAATTCCAAAGTCAGTTCTCTGTTTATTGGGTTTCTGTAGAAGTTTACATGTCAATAAGATCGACTCTTGGTATCCTTGATAAGTAAAATGCTATCCTATCTCTGAATCCCTGAACATCGTTTGATAAGAGACTTTGCATTAGAATTTCTAGTTCTCAGATTCCGGGGCCCCTTTGGAAATCGACTTTGACGGTTTTAATCGTACAAAATTTTCTCCAAAGGCTTCCATAGCTTTGTATAGGCTTGGGTGTATAATAACAATAACTTGCCTCTCAGTCGCTGCCATGAATCGAATATTTACACAAGAGTTACACAAGAATCCTGACGATAACGAAAACACTCGACAACAAGGTACTAAAGTAGGACTTCCTGAGGAAGTTCAGAATATCCATTCCGGATAGAAGCGATTAGGGAAATAACGTGACGCTCCTTGTGTTGCCTAACAATTTTTGTGGATTGCTTACAAATGAGTGACGCTCTGCGTGCGACCTTTGTCTAATGCTAAGGCCTATTTGACACGATTTTAAAAGAAAATATTGGTCCGGACTCATGGTGTTTATGGAACTTCCAAGCTATCATCAGAAACTTTACTCTTAAGTCAACCAAGTGAGCTCATACGATAAAATCTCTACTAATTGAGATACCTGATATGCTGCTTAAAATTCAAAAGAAATGTCCTTGAGTTGTTATTGGTTTGTTGACCACTATTATTACCATTTGGCTCTTCACTTAACACAAAGCAAATGAACTTTCAAAAGAGAAAGGAAACTAATGTTCTCGTCTCACAACAGCCAGGCATACATTATATAGCAAATCTGTATGGAGCAAGCAAAATGTAAATGACCAGACAAATGAATGCCCATAAATATACCACCCACTGTATCCCTGCTTC
>QOCX01004364.1:0-14926 GCA_005959815.1 Sarcophaga bullata | reverse complement strand
AAATTTCATTGTTTTTAGCCCAAAATTATCTGACCACTACTAGCTCACTATTTTCTTTTGCCTGGCATTGTTTAATTTTTATTATAACAGTACATATCAATTATTTATAATTTAGAAAAGGTACCACAAAAATTAATTTCAAAATGAAATTATGCGCGAATAAATAGTGAAATTTGTTTCAGGATGTGTTTTCAAAATATTTACCCCAATATGTACACATATATTTTAATTAATTTAAAGATTTTAAAATTACAGTATTTTTTATGACGTATTCTCTAAAATAAGCTATTTTGAATATCGATGTATAAAAAACACGCTGCTGTATTATTTAATAGTGGTCAGATGAGCTTTTAAATGACTTCCCAAGTTTTATTCCTCAATCACGGGTTATATTCTGTTAGTATTCTACAGCCTCGGCTAATAAGTGCTGGTTATGTAATCTGAATCAAATTCGCTGCTTGGTACTCTTCATAGCGCGAGTTCAAAACCTCAAATATCATATAATTGGTCCATGACATCATATATGGTTGTGGCATTTTGCATCCTCTTGGGTCTCCCCCTTTTTCCAGCAAGTATTCGCTTTGGACGACCGCGATACCCTCTTTTTGCAGTTTTAGTTTCATTTTCAGCATTTACGCTGTCACTGACAATTTAAATTTTTGTTATGTCCAGTTGTTGTTTATTTCGAAGTGGTCAAAAGTCCTGTATTTTTCTGTTCGTTTTCGCTGAATGTCAATTGATATGAATTTTTCGAATTTGGTTGTGTTAATCGGAGGTGTAAGTACTAAGCCACAGCTTCTTCGAATTTTTCTGGCCTGAGGGTCCCATAATCTATACGCCTTGGATACTTTGGAGCATCGTGTAAATACATATACATTTGTTAGGTTTAGACCACTTATGCTTCGAAATGGAGAACAATTTCTAAAATGGTCAACTTGTAATCAATTCTAAAAATTCTTCATACTTTATCATCGATAAATTTTTCCGTAATTTAGAATTGTTTACCTTGGCTATAAACTTCGCAAGCTGGTAAATCTTTTTGCACATCTGATTTATACCAATGCACTATTTTTCTGTATTATTCTTTCAAATCCTTCTTGCTTGACTGACTAAAAATTTCATATGAAACTTTGAGGCATTTCACCTTCACACCTCATACTCCTCCCGCCTTGCTACATATAGTAACTCATTTTTTCACGAATCTGTAATATGGCTTTATTCTGGGTTCTGGGTACAACTTCCAGACCACTCTCGGGAATATTTAATACTGACAATATGTAAGCGAGTGCAAATAATGTTTGTTTTTACATTTGTTTCGACAATTCCCCATCCAAGTATTTCGGCGGTGTTGGCTCAACTTAGTTATCTGCTTTCATTATTAATGATATTCCCAAACTTTTCTTCCGCGGAGTTTGTATGTTATTTGTCTCTTCATTATTGTTAAAATGTGAANTCAGCGGTGTTGGCTCAACTTAGTTATCTGCTATTCCCAAACTTTTCTTCCGCGGAGTTTGTATGTTATTTGTCTCTTCATTATTGTTAAAATGTGAATTGTGTAAACCTCATGAAACTTGCCCCGAACTTTCTTTGATGTTTCGCAGTTCTTAATACGTTTGATCGGATGAGCTAATTGATAATATGAGATCAAATTTTTCCCTTTCATCATTCTCTATCCACAAAGTAGTCTGACCAGCATCTTCCGGTTTCAGCGATCTTCACACAAGTACTCATGTTTCACCAATAGTGGCCCTACTTGAATTATCAAAGTGTTAAAATTCTTCATGTTCAAAGGTTTCAAATCATTCTCATACACTTTCCACAATAACTGATATGACGTTGTATTTTCCAGTACAACATATCTCTTACATTATTGGACACACAGACTCCACTGTTAAATGTTAAGTACCTAGGAACAGTGGATATGTTCTGGGTCCATAACCTGTTGAGTTTTAACATTTTATTTTATAAATTAAAGTCAGCAATATTACAATGCAAAATGATCTCAAAAAGAAAAAAACTTCTAAATTATTTTACATATAAAATAGAATCAAGTTTGTGAATACTAAATGTATATAGGTATGTAATGATCACTGAAGAAATTCAAAAACATAACAATTGATATCCATCCAGTTAGTTGGGCAATAGTTCTGAATTGTGTATATCCTTTCTGGTTAACTTAATTATAATTAAAACCAAATGGGCTCGAGGCCTGAAGTGTAAAGTATTTAATGAATTCAAACGACAGATTACAGTTGGGACTTCTGGCAAAATAGGAGCAATATTAGGTGTAAGTGGCATGAAACACTAATATTGTTGTTTTTTAAATTATTAAAACTTTAAACATTAACTTGTTTTTAATTCATCGGAAAATTCTGTAGCTTTAATTTATGATAATATTCTTTTAAATTCATTGAATTTTATTATTAAGTATAGATTGTTTATGTTTTTAAGAATAAACAAATCGTAAAGATTGTTTATTTTAAATGTGAAAACTTTTTTTTTAATGAAAGAAAAGAAAATAAATTAATTGAAATGTTGGTCAAATTTCATTTGATTATTTCTTCGAATATTCAAAAGCAAAGTAATATACCACGGATAATAAGAAGAATACTGTCGTAATTTTAAAAATTATTTTATTCGTTTTGTTGTATATATTTCTTTGTATTTGCTTCACGTCTTTGCTGCTCTAGAGATATTTTTGTTATTTCCTGGCAATAATGCACAAAAAGAGAAAACAAATAATTTATTGTTTTTCATTCATACATTTTGTTCATCGTTAACATTTTACATTTTTTTTTTGGAATTATTACTCTCGTAGTTATTGAGTATGCTGAATAGCTTGTAATAAATTGCAGTTTATTTTTTTATTTTAAGAGAAGAAAAATTTAAGAGACCTTTTTCAAGATTTCTTTTTATTTTTTATATTTTTAAGAGAAGAAAAGAAGTTTTTTTTTCATTCTTAAATTTTCCAATCTTTATGAAAAAAAAACACTTCTGTAGTTTTGATGCCTATAAATTCACCATACACACGCATTTAAACACTAAATGAGTGCAATATATGTCACGAATTTTGTATATTATTTTGTATGTCTGTGTAATCAGTTGTCTAACTTTGCTTATTCACATGCAACAAATGGAATTAATTGATTATGGTTTTGCCTCAAGGATCGTGTAATAAGAGTGAAATTATTTTGAATACTAAACTAAAACCAATAAAATTGAAGAACTTTGTTTATTTAAAATTGCAATATTCGAATACAAAGGAAACAATCGTTTTTTATTTTTCTGTTAGGTAAAAACGTAACAATATTGTTAGCTTTACAAACCTCATGTTCTTCACGATTCTCCTCCTTTCAGTAAAGAAGTCAAAATGAAGGACATTCTGGATAAATTTTTAGAATGAATGCCTCGTGATCCATCAAACCTTCGAAATAGTCTATTGGCTATTTAAAACAGAGTGTAAAATATTTTTTACTTGGACAATACTCACCTTGAAATGTTTTCGTAGGTATGAATTATTCAGAAAAATGTTAAACGACCGGTGCTTTGGATTATTCCGAAGTTATGAAATATTGTTTTGTTTGTTGATATACACATATACATATATTGATATTTCGATATCACTTTTTCTAGTGCACTGAAAAGGCCTGCAAGTCGTGATGAAAGATTTTGATTTTGAAATCAAAAAAAGCCCCAATTTTCAGTAATTTACCACATCAGTTGTTATTAATTTTATCTAAATACCATCAAATGAAATGAGATTGATCACCAAAGAATTATGTCGAAACAGTTTTAATTTTTGTTTGTCCATTTCTTTTTTCTCCTATTGCAGTGTAACACACCAATCCTCACACTAATAGACCTGTGCACTAACCACTAGCCTACCAGGGCACCGAACCTTGTAATTAATTATACTCTTCAAATTTTAATTGTTTATTTAAGTGCATTTTTCAATCGTTAATAACAAGTAAAGAAATAATTTTAGCTTTAACAAACACAAAAACCACAAACATAACTCTCTATTGCAAATAACTGAAATTTCTACGAACATTTATACGTTCAAGGTCAATTAATGTTTGACCCAAATATTACTACCGTCTGATTAATCGATGACATTTTAAACACGTTTATTAGATGACTGTCAAAAAATTAAAAAAATAGACGCGAATTTTTTTTTAACAGTGTTTCGAATCGAATTGTGTATACATGCACACATATCTTCTGTTATTATTCTTATAACTCTCTTTAATAGACCAAGAATGAATAAAAATAATACAAATATAATAAATATAAAAAAAATTATAAAATACGGAGGCTATAATAATATTCTAATAATAATCATAATAATATAGAACTAATTCATACAAGATGTAACGAAATTATTCAACAAAACAATAAAAAGTAAAAATAAATTCTCATTTAAAGAGCTAAACCAGTAGAGTACGGTTGTTTTTATTCCCAATTGTTTATGTAATAAAAAAATAAATTAAATTAAAAATAAACATTAAATATATAATTCAAAAATTTTTTAAGAGACTATTCTAAAAAAAAAGATAGCTTCATCATATTACTCATACAAGCGATATCTCGATGCAGAGTGAACAATATCTTGAGCAATCAATAATATTTCCTCCTTTTGTTTAACAAGAGTGGTAAGTTATAATTATTACTATTATGACAAGGTAATAGCTATTGAACAGTTACACTTATTATTAAATACTCACTTTTTTAGATAATATTAAATCAGTTTAAAATAGTTGTACAAGTTTTGTTTTTCATTAAGGTTGAAATTATATTTTCTTAAGCTGTTTATAGACGGCATTCAAACTAAGTCCGTTCAATGTCCAGATATTAATTTATTAAAACTGTTCACGCATTAGAATACCCATTTGATTTAACTTTGTAGAAGCAGACGGCTCTTGTATGTGTTATAAAGGTTAAAAAGTGCTTTTCATGTAAGTACTTTTTATAAATTTTCGAAATTGTCGCAGCGCATCAAGTGACATAAACATTTGGTAGCAAAATCAAGTTGCCATTCATTCAATAAAAATTTGTTTCACTAAGTCTATAGGAACAGAACCGTTCCGTAAATAATATTGATAAACATACTGAAACGAAAAATATCTTACATTTCATAAAATAATTGAAAAGCTGGTATTGAACTCGCAATTTAAAATTTATTTAGTACGAAGGACAGCGCCTTAATCTTAGATACAGCAAAGGTATAGTAAAACTGTATGGCACGTTCAACTTTCATATGTACAGAGTCATTTCGTAAAAAGGAATGCTTCCAAATAAAAAAAGGGAAATGCACGTTAACTAAGGATAAAAATATGATAATGACCACAAACACAAAGCCAAGAAAAGAGAGGTCTATTGAAATATATGTAAATTGAAATTTTGAAGTGGCCAGCAGATGCACCTAGTTTCAAGTTTGTGGGGGATTGGAGGTCGAAGATTAATGAGTTAAATGCTTGGAATTCATGAACATTTTTTTTTTAAATTTAATTGAATTAATTATTCACTGTAGGGTGAGTAGTGTGTTACTTACTAGATGATATCTCGAGTGTTAAAATACCAGCTCTGGCATCTTAAAAATAAAGAAGTATGATCAAATATATCTTTCGACAAAAACTCTAAGAGTAAACCGTTCCGTATTCGACGTTATCAGAGCAGATAGAGCACACGGATAAAATTAACACATACACACAATATGAATGCTGTAAGTAGTCATGTTAACAATAACTGACTAAAGGGTGCTCATGGCCAATAGTGAAGGATTAAAGTATAAATATTTTAATTTTCAACTTCGCATATTGTTATTTATGATGATTTGTCCGATACTACTGTATACATTGTAAATAAATTTATGCACCCATATATGTATTATAAAATGTATTTTTTTTATTCATCATAAAGCGAATTTTTTTTTGTTTGGCTCAGGTAAATTTTATTTAAAGTTTATTTTATGAAACTATTTTCCAAGCTACATACATTCGTATATACATATATACATACGTCATTGAATTGAAAATAGAGAATTACTAATAATGTGTGCTTTTCATACTCTTATAAGCATATTAACTGGGAATATAATTTTGATTTTTAAATTCGAAAAGACGAAACAAATTTACATTTTGTTTACCGTTAATGCTTTTTTATGATTTAATGCGTGTAAAATAGTGTAATCTATCATTTCTAATTTCTCATTTCATAGCTTGATGAAACTTTTATTTTTGTTGTAACATTCCTGGCCAGGTGTTGATTGGGCATTTTTTTTTTAATTGGGTCATGAATATTATTTCATCTCTTTTTTATTTTTTATTTATTGTTTTTGTTGTTGAACGAACAATATTAAAATTTCATCTTTCCCTTTCTACATCTACATACATATGTGCGTTAGTAACGTTTACTTTTAAGTCAGTTTACAGTTAGTGATGTCAAAATTAACCTGTGCATCATTTTTTTTTTCTTTTGAACAAAACTAAATCCAGTTTAAAAGTCTTTCTTAGATTTCATTATAAATATTTCCACAGTTTTTTTTTTCTCTTGAAATGTTTTTTGTGTTTGGTCAGTGAATATTTTGTTAATAAAACCGAAAAAACAATACTAAGAATTTTAAAAATTTCGGCGAATTAATATCTACATTTTTTTTTTTATTATTATTCAGATAACTTACGGGCTTACCAGGGTTTTAAATTAAGACAATCATGTACATGTACATGTATTCAACGATCTATTTGGTACCTAAAGAGAGAAAACTAATGAATTTCTTACTTAAGCAATTCAGAAATCGATTTTCTCTCTAAAATAAAAAATCAAAATATGATGGTACAAGTAGAATAATTTCGAGTTTTAGTGGAATTTTCTAAAGATGCACAAAAACAACATAATCGACTGCGATGATGGTTTACACATATTTTCAGACTTGTTCTTTGAACTCAACTACAATAAAGATTTGTTGGAGCGGAGAAAAGCGCACCACACATCGAATTTAGATGTTATTTATTTCCATTCATACATACATACATACATACATACATGTCATATTGGTTTTATTTATACATATTTGAATATATGAATTGTTTTCGGTTTTGTACTGTTGGCAAAAAGGGGAAATCCATTGATGTTTAAAATCACAACTATTGATTGTCTGTTTTAATAATTTTGTATTATTTGTTTATATATTTATTTATTTTTTTTATTTCGTTTTAAACAAGTTTATTTTAGTTTTTTTAGTTTTTTTCGAATTATGATTCATATTTATTTTAAAAAGTTTTGTTTTAGCAAAACGTCATAATTGATTTGAGCATTTGTATTTTATTTTTCTTAACAATGAATGAAATCGCAGTTTAAAAAATTAGTTTGATAAAATTTACGTAATGCTATATACATCTATTGTGTGTATGCACACGTGTAGTATATACTGTGGCATATATATATATATATATGCCATGCTTCTGTGATGTATGATTCCCACAACATTTGAACGTACTTACGGTATTCCATCCTTCTCGATTATATAAATAATTTTTTTTTCCTTTTTAAGTTTTACTTTCAATTCCCAATTTTCTATTTTGGAGGTTAGGTTTAGGTTCGGATATTCAGAGAATTCTTGAAGGTAGTTTTTTTCTTCCTAAAACCATAATTTCACTAATTTTGAGGAAAGGTTTAGGTCATCTCATCCTTTGTCCTTTCCCCATCTGCAAATTGAAGTAGCCCAACCAATAAATCAGACCGACAACAGGATATGAAAAATGGACGCACAACATGAAACTACGTCCAATTTGTTCAAAGTATTTTTTATATTGCTTCTGTGGGCCATCAGACTAAAACAAGTTTGTTTTGATTTTAGAAATATGTATGTATGTTTTGCCAAACATAACCTTTTTGTTGTGCATCATATACTCAAAATTGGATTTTTAATCCAGCTTCTTGGAGTAGCTTCTATATTGCTTTTTCATACTAAAATGTGATTATATAGCGTTGATGTGTTTCGCATTCTGCCTACTTTTTAGGCTTAAATTTTTCTGTGAATAGTATGTAAAACCTTTGACTTGTTCCCTAAATTCTTATATTTTTGATGTGAGCTTTATGGCAAATATTTTAAATAGGTTTTCCCTTTTTTGTATACGCTAATAAAATATTGAGCGTCATACAAAATTTTTACTATAAAGCTTTAACGATTAAAAGCAATTATAAAACACATTTTTGTAATGGTTTACCGTTATATATTTGGTCGTTTAAAAATACTTACCAAAAATTTAATTAAAATTATAGATTTTTTAATAGTCGCATAACCCGAAACATAAGAGTTAATTCAAATCTGGCCAATGTTCGAGCATAACGGGACGATGATGATCGCCGAAATGCCATGCGAAAATTGGCAAGTATATAAAGAAATTTGAAGAGCCTCAAAATGTTACAAAGGTCTGTGAGTTACTTCTATTAGAAATCACCTATGAAATATATTTCTACATAAAATTATTTAATTAAAACAAGTTATTTATCTTTTAAATACAGTGGAATTTTTTAATTAAAATATGGATTATAAAAAGTCGCTGTAGTTTAGTAGGTAGTAGTAGGTAGTAGGTTCAAATCCCCGGTCAGACATGAAAAATTAAATATGAAAAAATATTTCTTCGGCGACTTCCTCTCAGAATATTTCTGGCAAAAACACTAAGAGTAAATAAAAATTTCCATGAAAAATGTCTCAAATCTGTCGTTTCGGTGTCGACTTTAACATGTAGGTCCCGCCACTCATGAATAAAATTAACACACACAACATAAGGTGCTGAGAAGCTAGGCCATAATCCTGACTAAGGGTTGTAATAGCTTGAGGTTACTTATAATGGATATAAATTTTCATTGAAACATAGTTTTCTGTGTATTTTATTTAACTTTAGTTCTGAAATTTGGACTGCGCTCAAATATAACTGCGTCGATCGCATTAAAAAAGGGGATGAACACAAACACTTATGGTAGTTAGCAGTTTATTGAAATACTTTAAATAATTAACATTTTCTGTAGAAATACTTACAGATAGATAGATAGATAGATATACAACTATTCGATTATTACGTACATTCCCCTGTACACCTAAGCCCATATGCTTTACTACGCTTATATTGTAAATAATTATAGTGTAGCATGGAAATCACTTGAAAAATGTATACATAATTTGCATTTAAAATTATAATATATTATAGCCGGTGACTATAAATAATTTATTTGGAAGTGTTGTCACAATATCGGAAGTAAAAATATTTTTGCTGTAGTCAATATTTATCACATGATGGTTTTCGTGGTATTTACCGAAATTAAGCCACTGAACTTACTTTGCGCATACATAGTTATTTTTAAAAATAATAAATGTTTCTCTAATCTGATAAAATACATTTTTTTTTATTTAGCAAGTTTTTAATTTAAATTTTTTTTTTATAAAAAATATTTGTGTATTACGACATTTTAAGCATTTAAATCGGTCAGATTGTACATCAATTTTTGTTTAATAGCTTGATTGAAATGTTTATTAGTGAACTGTAAAATTAATCAAATTCATAATTCATTAGCAAATTCATAATAAAACAAACATATTCAATTTTAAAATTAGCCTGCTATACAAGCATTGTAAATTATTGAATTAAAAGAGTTAAAATTTGAAAATATTTACTCAAGAATAGTTAAATAAATTTATTAAAATCAGGGTGTTTATTTTAATTCAAAAAATTCTTATATAAATAAATAAATATTCTTATAAAATATATCGTGTCTGTCTCGTAAAATTATGATGAAAATCTTTATATAATAATCTTAATAGACCAATGTGTAGTAAATAGTATGTCGCTGGGGTTTAGGTGTAGTAGGTTGTGTGGCTTATTAGATGAAAGGCCATGGTTCAAACCCCGCGTCAGACATCAAAAACGAAATATGAAAAAAATATTTCTTCGGCGACTTCCTCTCAGCAGATTTCTGGCAAAAATACTGGGAGTAAATAAATTGTCATGAAAAGTTTCTCAAAAATCTGTCGTTCAGAGTCGACTTTAAACTGTGGATCCCGCCACTCATGTTAAAATTTAACACGCACAACATAAGTGGCGTGAGAAGCTAGTCCGTAATCCTGACTGAGGGATTGTAATGGCCAATTAGTATGTATATTTTCAAGTGGATTAATATGAAATGACAATTAGAACAGAATGTTAATGTTAGTTAAAAAATAAATCATTTCATAATACTTATGTGAAAAATGTAATGTTACTAACTTAGAATACTAATCTTTAACATTTTTAGACGTAGTTGATTTAAAATAAGTAATAAATAGTAACGTTAAATTAATGTATCATTTTATCGTTTATAGGGGCAATACAAGTTTTACTCATACATATTTATACAATTAATATAAACAATGTTTTCAAAATTTTCAATGTCATTTTATTTCTAATTCACATTTTGCATATTAAAATTCCATTACGATTTTTGTCTGAGCTTTTGTGCGAACGTTTAATACAGAAAGAGCATAACTCAACTGTCACCTATTTTACGAGAAAAATAAAACATTAATAGATTAAAAAATATTGTAAAACATAGTTTTTACGTGGGTATACAGTATTTATTTACGGCTATGAATATAAGTTAAAAAGGAATTTAGTTAAGAAAAAAATTAAGAAGAATTAGTTACAAATAAACAAACAATAAAACTGACAAACATCCGATATCGCAAAAAAAAAACGAAATATGCATTTTAAACATTGAGCGAACGCTATGTCTCTCTATACATTCTTCCTCTCTCACTTTCTCCATCTTTCCGTCATTTTTCTGTATAGTAATCTTTAATAATGAACCTACGTGTTATTGTACACGTGATTTCCGATAAGGTTGTAATTATTGTAATTGTTATCTTCTGCTCATCTCCTCTTAAGTATTACTAGAAATTTTAAGATAAATTTTAGTAGTTAAAGTTTTAAATAAATAAAAATAATAAATAATAATAAAAATTAAAGGTATTTCAATACTAAAACAAAATAAATTATCAATTCCATTTAGAAGCACTATTGACTCGAAATGCTGATTTGTTTATAATAGAACGTTGTTCGCATTAATGTCGGATTTACAACATAGTGACAAATGAAATTATAATCTTTGTATAAATTATCAAGCAACCAATGTGATTCATTAATCTTAAACAATTATGATATTACAGAAGAGCTATTTAAAAAGGTATTTGTGTTTAATTGGTTTTGCAAGGGTAGTGTGTATATTTTTGATACACGAGATACCAAAATGTTTGTGAAAATTAGAATTTATTTTCAAATTTTTAATTATTTCTTTTTAATTTATAATAACCGAGTAAAAATGCAATTTTTTTACGATATTTTTATATATGAATTTTATTATGTAGTGAAAAATTCTTAGTGTAAAATCACTATAATCATATAATCAATCTCATACATTACTATTCATTTATTTTCTTTTACTTTCAGGTAAGTACATTGGCTCATATATGTATACATATATCAAAAAATAAAATTACTTAAAGTAAGTAAATAATTTTAACAAAAACCGCAAAGTATCGATAGTGTTTTTTAATACTTAAGTGAAATGCAAAAAATTTTATTAATAACACAAGATGACGTGGTAAATCTATTTTATTTCAAAACTACTTATTATTTCTACATACATTTCATTTATACAAAAGTAAAACGGCCGATATTCACATTCTTAAATTAGATTTAACAAGAAGATATTCAAATCTGAAATTAGCTTTACGAAAAGTATTTTAACATAATCTGTTAAGTTTCTAGAAGGATTGACTTACTTTTTTTTAAGTTTATTCAATACAGTTTTTCAATTTGTCATTATTAGTTCACCTTTTCTGAGGATATAATTTTTGCATTGACATGCTTTAATAGAGTCCGAATTTACCTTCTCTATTTTCGATTTTCTTGTCGTGAACGAAAGAGTGCTCCTTTGCGCATACGAGTAAATTTCTGTTTGGGATTTGGCTTAGCCAAAATATTTCGATTTATTTCATAGTAGAAATTTAATTGCATATTCTTCAGTATATTATCTCTACTGAAAGTAATTAATCGATTTACACTTGAGCATCGTTAGGCGTTATTAGAAATTTATTTCCAAAACAAAGACAATTGGTTGGAAATTGCACGAAACTGTTCGTTCAAAATTTTGTCGCAGAGAAAGAAGGTAAAGCAAGATAATTGCTAAATTTCGTGAAACTAGTTTCATTGTTGATGAGCCAAGACGAGAGCATTATCGTGTAGTGCGCACATCCGAAAATATCAAAGCTGTAGCTGAGTGTGGGCGTGAAATAATATATCATAAATGACTGAAATAATATTCCGTTTCTAACTTAAATAAATTTGGTAAAATTTCAAACCATTTTTATTTTATTGCAATTTTAAATTTATACTTTTAAATGGTCCAGCCTTTATTTAGCATTAGCAAGGTCTTCATCTCATACAAATGATTTACCTTATTTTACATATTTTTAGATGTTTGGTATGGTTTAAGCAAATGGTTTGACTGCCAAATTTGATATCATGCAACTTAGAAAATAAAATTTTTAAGATATGAATATTGTTGTTGTTAATTTCAATACAAATATTGTATTTATTTTTTACATGCTTCCCCTGTGATTTTGTAAAAATTTATTTCAGGATCATGTCATTAAATTTGTAGTTTGTTATTAAGTTTATAAACTATGAGAATGAAATAATTAATTTCTTTATTTTTAATTTTATAAACGACCTTAAAATGTCTATTTGATTAAAATGTCACTGATTTAGACCTATTTGTAGCCTATTATCATACGGTGTATTCGGCAGTACTGCTGAGTTCGTAAACGAATAAAGTGTGAGTAATTCTGAAGGTTTTTCTCTCCTACATTAAGATCATGTACGAATATCAATCACATCAGCAAATACTAAGAGCTATAATGTACCTTCTACCTTCTGCATGCATTGGCGGCAAGTTCCAACTGGCCTATTACCAGTGCATTGCTTCATGGTAGATACAATAGATACGTAAATGGATGCATAGTACTAGATAGAAAATATTGAAGAAATGTTTGTTATTGCAATATTTCTGTACTCATCTTAATGCAGTAAAAGGGATTAAAACATAACAATTTCTCACAAATTTAGCCAATTAATCAAGACACAAACAAAAAAATTTACAGTGGTGTACATAAACAAGTACATGTTTTGACTCTGAGCAATTTTAATTGCATAAAAATAAAAGTATTTAGTATTTAAAAGTACTTAATTAGTATTTAGTACTTAAAAAAAATTATTATAAAATTCAAAACTATATTGATCAAATTCTAAGACAAAAACAATCAAGAGGAAAATAATCGGATGTATCAATTTGACACTATTCCAAAATTTAGGGAAACGAATATTTTTTAGATTTTTGCAAAGATCATTGTTATTTAAAAACCTTATTTTTCCGACTTGACATGTTCTCAACCAATTACTATAATTTCTTTCGAATATTTGTCCATTCCTGTTAATCCGTTGCCAAAGCTCATCTAAATGTGGGTCCAGTGCTGCCCAACCGTCCCTACACGATTGACCATAAATTCTCAGTCAGATCGACGGTAAGGGACATTGTGCTGGCCACTCCACAATTGAAGAATTGTTGCCACTAAGCCTTCTTTAACAATTTTTGGAGGGTGTGTTTGGGGTAACCATCCTGCTGGGAAAAGTACTTCTTGCGCGAGGATAGACTCATCTTGTCCACAAAGTCGTAAGATCGATGTAATAAAATTCTCAAATGACCTTCTTCATTAATTATTATTGATTCTTAGTAGTGGTCCGAGGTGCTAGCATGTAAAGCAACCCCATACCTTGACATTTCCTCCACGCGTTTCCAGCCGTTTCCTTTGGCTTTCAAAAGTCTTGTGCCGCATTGACGGCGCCCAGCCAATATTAATGTTACAATCGGATCTGAAAAGAGGTTGAATTTTTATTCGTCTGGTCAGATCACATGTTTCCAGACATCCAGTATCCAATTTCTGTGTTCTCTGACTAACTCTAACCGTGCCTTTACATTTTTAGCCGAAAGTGCAGGTTTTTTCTTTTTGACTGCTGAGGTATAGCCAATACCTTTAAGAGCTCTACATGCTGTCCATCGACTAAGGGCTTTCCCGATTTCCAAAGAAGCTCCTTTGGCGTTAAAAATTAATTCCTTTTCATTTTTGTTACCATTAGACGAGCATTTGAATTAGTTAGTAGTTTTTTACAACCTCTGACTTTGGGAACAACAGAACGACGTTTTTTGGGCTCTAAAGACTGTTGACTAATTAACCCCGAGTTGTTTAGAAATTTCCCTGGTAGAATAGCCACTTCCAGTCAAAACTGCAATACAGTCTTCAGTTATTTCGATAAGTTACAAAAAATATTCGTTCAATAAGATTAAGTAATTAATATAAAACTAATATTTTCTTAAAAAAAGTCAAAGTAGTGCAAAAACATGAAAAAATAACGATAGTTTTTGGTTTCGTTTTTGCTAACATATCATAAAATGTAGACGTGCAAAATTGAGTACATGAACGTTGTTTTTGCTTTGTTTGTTTTTTCTTGAGCTTAAAGCTTTTGTTTAATCTATATATTATGTTAATCACTAAATGCTAAATAAATGACAAAAAAAAAACCTTTGAACTTTTAGATTTATTCAATAAAAAATGTCCAAACTACAAGCATGTACTCATTTGTGCACCCCACTGTACATTCTTTAATAAATAAACACAAAACAATCAAATCATATACCCAGTTTGACACGTTTCACGTTTCTATTTTTATGGGATATTGTTGTCACAAATTGTTTTTTACTCTTCTTTAATTCTTCAAATTATTACTATTAGTATAAAGTGACAGTGGGTAAGATAACATAGAAATCAAAACTGTCT
>QOCX01004362.1:0-14933 GCA_005959815.1 Sarcophaga bullata | reverse complement strand
ACATTGTCGGGGGTGACTTTAAACTATAGATCACGCCACTAATGGCTAAAATTAACACATAAAATATGGGTAACGTAAGAAGCTAGGTTGTAATCCTGACTAAAGGAGTCCGATGACTAATTAAGTAACTAAGTAATCCTCAGACTTACTTGATATATTGTTTGGAGAGCCATTGAAGATTTGTGAAACTTTTCATGGCAATTTTTATTTTACTTTCAGAACTTTTGCCATAAGACTTCTGAGAGCTAGGGCGGAAAATATATTTCTTTCGTATTTCGGCGGGAACCTTATGTTTTATGTGCATCTAATATGAATGTGATCAGAAGCCTCAATGATATCTCTATTCTGTAGCAGATAAAGTTGCTAAAGCAGGCATATTCCTATGGAAATGAATACCTCTTATCTCCATTAGAGTGCCTTTTTGGAAAGGTATTTGCCACGTGATATCCTAACTTGCTTTTGACGTGTGCCCAAGTGAACTTTGCTTTACCAAAACTGTCTCTTCATCTTAATGTAGTCGCCGCAGTCTAGTAGGTAGTAAAGTGGTTTATTAGACGTGAGGCTACGATTCAAACCCCTGGTCAGACATCTCCAACAAACAAAGTGTGAAGAGAAAATATTTCTTCGGTGATTGCCTCCCAGCAGAGTTCTAGCAAATACTCTGAGAAAGTTTCTCAAAAATTTGTTGTTCGAAATCGCCTTTAAACTGTAGTTGCAGTCTGACACTCATGTATGAAAATTAACACCCACAACATAAGTGGTGTGAGAAATTAGATCGTAATCCTGACTGAAGGTCTATAGTGTATGTATGCATCGCAACTTGGCATTACGTGTGGTGTTAATGAACTTTGATTTACCAAAATAATTCTATCGCATCCTATATTATCCTATGCTATCCTATTCTATTCTGTCCTATTCTATCCCATCCTATATTATCCTATGCTATCCTATTCTATTCTGTCCTATGCTATCCCATCCTATATTATCCTATGCTATCCTATTCTATTCTGTCCTATCCTATCCTATCCTATCCTATCCTATCCTATCCTATCCTATCCTATCCTATCCTCTCCACACTAACTCCTATATCCTTATGCCTACCATTCCTAGTCCTCATCCTATCCTATCCTATCGCTAATTCTATCCTATTATCCTATCCTAATCCTATCGCAAATCCTATATTAAGGCCTATGCTATCGCGTATCTCTATTTCTGTCCTTTAATCCTATCCTATCCTATCCTAGTCCTATCTATAATCCTATCCTATCCTTCCTACTCCTATCCTAATCTTATCCCTATCCCTGAGCTCCTAGTCCTACGGTCTTATCCTATCCCCTATCTACTTCCCTACTCCTATCCTATTCTATCCTAATCCTACATCCTACTCCTATCCTATCCCCCTAGTCACACCTATCCGCTAGTGCCTAGTCCTATAACTAGTCCTATCCTATCCTATCGCTATCCTAGTTCCTTCCTAGCTCCTAATCCCTATCCCTCATCCTAATCCTGACTCTATCCTGGATCCTACTCCTATCCTGAAAGTCCTATCCTCAATCCTATCCATTATCCTAACATCCTATCCTGAATCCACTACGTCTCCTCTACTCCTATCGCTATCATGATCCTAATGCACCGTATCCTATCCTATCCTATCTATGCCTATCTACTATCCTATCCTATCCTAATCCTATCCTAATTCTATCCTAATTCCTATCCTACTCCTAATCCTATCCTATCCTAGTCCGTCTCTATCCTTATCCCTATGCCTATCTCTACTCCTATCCTATCCCTGATCCTAGTCCATCCTAGTCCTAGGCTCCTAAGTCCCTAGTCCGTATTCCTATCCTATCATGCATCCTATCCTATCCTAAATCCTATCCTATCCTAGTCCTATCCTCCACTCCTAATGCCTACTCCTACTCCTACTCGTAGCGTCCTACTCCTACGTCTATCCTATCCTATCCTAGTCTTATCCTATCACCTATCGCCTATCCTATCCTAGTCCTATCCTATCCTATCCTATCCATCCTATCCTATCCTATCCTATCCTATCCTATCCTATCCTATCTAGAGTCCTATCAGCTATCCTATCCTATCCTCTCCTATCCTATCCTATCCTATCCTATCCTATCCTATCCTATCCTATCCTATCCTATCCATTCTTTGGACTCTATAAGTTTTACTCTCTATTTCCTCAAATTATTTTGTTGTTTCGTTCTGTAATAAGAATAAGAATTTCTCGTGATTATCAAAATAGATTTGTGTGAGGGATAGTTTTAACATGTTTCCTCAAAGTTGTTCTAAGGATGTGGGAACAAGAAAAGTTCACTCCGAATTAAATCCGAAGACTTCAGCAATCTTCAAGGCCTTGTTTGTGATACTGTTCAGCTATGTGCCTTTGTTATCAACACAACACAAATGCTGAAATTTATTGTGTCTCTATTCAATACCTATCTATCTATCAATACCTATCTTATATATTTTTTTTACTCTTCTCTCATAACCTCAAAAATGAAATCATCTCTCACAATAACTTCATTTCCCATCGTTTGCCAAAAGAATTTCACAATTTAATCGAAAATTTTGAATATGTTCGTTGAGATTTTCTTCCATAAATACGTAAGTAATTGCAGTATCATTCACATGGAATGACAGACAAAGAAATAGAAAGTAATGGCATACACACACATATCCACAAAAGAATTTCTAATTTTAATCTTCTATTGGTAGAGGAGCATCTGATATTATATCCACAGACGGATAAAAATGATTACGAGTTTAATTGTTTTTCAGCTCATACTCTTAAGCATGATTTTTATAACTTGGATATCGTATTTCCGATAAAAATTAAATACAATAAGAAAAAAAAAACGAGAGAGAGAGAGAGAGGGAGAGGAATAGAGAGAAGGAAATAACACTAGAAATAATAGAAACAACATTTGTGAATGTAAACATACAGTGTGTGGCCATGGAAATATGTACGCTGGAATAATTTATTGCTATAGTCTCCAGCGGCTATGAATATTTCTCAATAGTTGGTGAGAACATTGAAGGATATCTTGACTTAAAGTAGTAGTATCGGTCAGAGACAAGAGACAGTGCTTCTCAAGAGATTTTATTTCTTTATTAAGAAACTTATCGTCGGATTTTTACCAGCAATTACCAACTTTCATTCCATGATTGGTGTCATATGTTCCACAATCAAGATTTCTTATCAGATCATCGAATATAAACAAAAATGATTGGAATGAAACGATTAGAGTATGAATGCCATACGATCAGAGCATTACAGTAGAGTAGTAATAGAATGACAGTCTGGATGATACGTGCAACCAACATTACTTCCATCACCAAATATTGGCATATAAAGTAGGATTGAAGGTAGAAATAAGATCAGAAAATATTTTTATCATTATTACCACAGGATATTAAGCATGGTTTTTGGTTAGCTCTGGTTTGTCGCAGCGCCCACCGAAAAATAGTTTCAACGATGTCAAATCACCCAGCTCTTGGCTGGCCAAATTTGATTCAGCATTTCGTCTAATTAAACGGCCATCAAGACGTTTGAAGCAATAAACCGATTGTGTGCATAAGATGTGTGACAAGTTGCATCATCCAAACATCATTCACATCAATCATGGTATGAAGAGCGGATACAAAAAAATCGCTTATCATCAGGCGATAGGTATCTCCATTGATCGTGAGGGTTGCGTTGTTCTCATTTTCAAAGCAATATGGGCTAACAATGTCTCCGCTACTCAAACCGTATCAAACAGTCACTCGCAATGGGTGCATTGGCTTCCGTAAGACCACGTATGGGTTCCCTAATCCTCTAATACAGCAATTTTGCTGATTAACGTAAATGAAAGTGAGCTTCATCCGAAAAGATGATTTTTTTTTTTGGCAAAATCGACATCATCCTGCAGTTTTCCCGTTGACGCAACGTAACGTAACGTTGACGTTGGTTTTTTTTTTTTTTTTTACTCAAGCGTAAATCAATTCATTACGTTCAGTGGAAATAATATACTGAATTTTATCACAGAATAGAATGACATAAGTGTTGCCAGATTCAGAAATAACCTTTGATTCAAATTTAAAACGATAGATGGCCCATCTTATATGATGGTCTGTATTCATTGTGAAGACGGTAGTTAAGCAACCGTTAAGCATCTCTGGGAAGATGTACTAAGCCAATTGAGAGACTAAATTCTAATTGGAACCTTACTTACTTACTTATTATAAGTAGTCATTACAACCCTGCAGTTAGCAGTTACGACCTAGCTTCTTACAGCACCCACTGGTAGTGTGTGTTAATTTTATGCATGGAAGGAAATAACTAAACTTTTAAAGTAGAGTCAGAACGACAGGTTTGTTTAGATACTTTTCGTGGCAATTTGATTTTAATCCCAGAGTTTTTGAATAGTCCAGAGATACTCTGAGCAAGTGCTTGAACCACGGGTACTTGTCTAATATGCCAACACACTCTCTACTAGGACCACGATGATTTAAATAGGGCACACTGCACAAGAATTTATAAAACGCAGACAACTAAAGTTACGCTATTCAACGCAAAGCGAGTTGAAGAAGAAGCAGACGATCCCATACCAACCATAAACTAAGTAGACTTCTAATTGGAATCAATGAAGGGATATGAGACTGAGAATTAGAAAAAAGCTGTTCACTGAAGTTTAAAGCTTGATAGTTGTTTGCAATGATTGATGATCGTGTTAACTTCAAGCATTATGTAAACTATGCATGCAGGAGAACAAAGAACGTTTTAAATTTAGGGTTTGGTTTAATGTGTTGGCGTATTAGACGTGAGGCCATGGTGCAGACATCTCGAACAAATTGAAATATTAAGTCGGCGACTTCCTTTCATCAGATTTCTGGCAAAAAATCTGAGAGTAAAAAATAAATTGGGCCATGAAAAGTTTTCTCAAAACCATCTGTTGTTCGGAGCCGCACTTCAAACTGTAGGCCCTCTAGTCCATGTAAACATTTACCGCCACACAACATAAAGGGTGTGAGTAGGTAGGGTTGTAATCCACTGACTACAGGTTGGTAATGAGCAATTATGTGTGTAATGTATGACTCGTATGTATGATTGAGATCGATTTTTAGGTTCAAAAATCCATGTAAACTATCTTGAAGGCAGAACAACAAAAAGTTTCAAATGGCTTGCCGCGAATGATGTCATACTGTTTGATAGGAGCCGTTAAACAGTGCAATATACTATACAAGTGTCTGGGGGTAATCCAATTTTAGATTGAAGCACTAGTTAGGGAAATAAAGTAATTGAGAAAGTGATTGCGTTTCGCAATAGTACAGGGTGGGTACAGAAGTGCTCTTTATTGCTTATCTTTCGAACAGTTAGTTAAACGATATGAATAGCACAGCGTGTAATAATGGTCTTATGGAAGAGCAGCTTGACAGTTGCCGTAGTCTAGTAGGCAGTGTGTTGGCTTATTAGAAGTGAGTATTTCTACGGCGACTTCCTTTCAGCGGTTTTCTAGAAAATACTCGGAGAATAAATAAAATTGCCATGAAAAGTTTCTACAAAAATTGCCGTGCGAAGTCGACTATAAACTGTAGGTCCAGCCACTCATGTCTAGAAATTAACACACACAACATAAGTGAAAAGTTAGGTTGTAAACTTGACTAAAGCGGTTGCAATGTCCAATTGTGTATGTGTGATGTTAAATGTGTGTTAAGAGCCACCAATCAGTGTAATAACCTTACTCACCTCAACTCAACTTAGAGTTACTCTATGATTTACTAGTGAGAGAAATAAAACAATCTCTCAATGGGACATGGTGGTTACAGAAGCTCTCTTTATTGCTTATTGCATGAAATCTCACCGAAATTGCCTCAAGCTCTAGATGAACTCTTTGACGCAGTTAGCTAAAGACTGTGAATAGCACAACGTTAATAATGGCAACACAATTTGTCTTATGAGAGAGCAGGTTAGGAACGTAATGTTTATGCGAAAATATATTAGCATGTGGGGTACCATTTTTTCTGTGGCTTAGTGTCATGTGTGTGCGCTTTATTATTCTTGTATTTATTTCAGTTTTAAATATATTTTCCTTAAGGAAATCTATTCGTATATGTACGTATGAATATTTATAAATTAAAATAAAAAGAAAAGAAAAAAAAAAAAAGAAAAAAAAAAGAAGGGAAGGAAAACTGATGCCATAAATGTTTTGCTTTGTATGGGGAGAAAAAGGAAAAATAATTGTTTTTCTATATGAAATTACACAGTCATCGTATGTGTACATACATACATATATATTCATCGTATATACATACATACATATGTATGTCTCATGGAAACATTATATGAAACATATGTGTACATACATACATACATACATACAATTTGTATATGTATTGAGGAAGATTTTTTAGGAATATTTGCTAAGAAATCCAGCTGCTGGAAAATTTAAATACAAATAACAATTACCAATACATTATAAATGAAATAAAAGAGAAATAAAGAAATAAAAAGAATAAGAAAAGTTTAAAAGAATGATAACAAAAAAAAAAAAAAAGAGAGAGAGAGAGAGAGAGAAAAATCTCCAAAAAAAGGAACACAAGATGCTTTAAAAAGCAAAAGCAAAAAAAAAAAATAGAGAAAGTTCCGAAATGAATTTGGAGAATGAAATGAAATAAAAAGGAAATGAAATGGAAATTCATGTTTTGCAAACACACACACCCATACACACAATGTTAGGTTAGGTACGATAATACAATTGCTTTGAAATTCAAATCAGACTTAAAGGATCCTTGAAATATATTGTATTTTATTTAAGAACAACAACAAAAACAACAACAGCAACAAAGAAATGCAACAATTTAAATTAAAAAGAAAAAAAGAAAGAAAATTGGCAGGCAAGTAGACAAAATTTTCATTACAAATTAAAACCAGACTTATAGGCGAACGTTTTGGCCGTATGCACTTGCATATGGGCACAGAGATAATTTACATACACACAGGCGTACATATGTACATGCATATTGAATCTATAAATAATTTATTCCCCTCCGCCCTATGCCTTTTGAAAGTTTTGAATTACAAAACAATACAATAAAAAAGTTTTAGTTTAAGATTTAAATCGAATATCATCCATACACAGATGTGGCCTTAAATGTAATTAAAAATGGATTCTCTCCTCATCTCTTCCTCTCTCTCTCTTGCTGTTTCATTCCATTACTTTTCTTCATAAATTTAGTTTTCTTAGGACTTGGTTTTTAAGTTGTTTTTTTTTAGAGGATTTTTGTTGTTGTTGTTGTTGTTGTGTTTTACAGAAAAACACTTCTTGACGAGATTCACAGATTGATTTGATAATCCATATGGACGTTACATATGATTGCTGGTCCATGATTTTATGAATCAAACATCGGTTTTTCACAAAACGTAAGTCATTCGTGACATTAAACTCTTCTAAACAATTTTTCAAGATCATCACAAGAGATTCGTTTCAGAGATGAGCGATTTTTTTTTGAAATTTAAGGGAAGAAACAATTCCTCGAGCTAAACTCGAAGATAAGATTGCAGGAAAAAATAAAATAAAATTACACATGTACCTCCCTTGTATTCTTCTGGATACATTTAACGTTTTTCTTGGCCAAATATGATGGCTTGTTTTCAAATGCCCAGCCAAATACTGTCACTTAGTTGTCATTATATTCACATTTGGTCTTCTTTGGCCTCAAGTTACATCGAAAAATCAACACGTTTGACTCGTAATATGTAGTTGCCGTGTTTTGGCGGATTAAGGCTTCAACCACTTTAGGAAAGGCTATAATAACTCGCTTATGTTACCATTGAACAATGCCAAACACTGCTGTTAATTGGTTTCTTAATGTACACATGGTCGATCAAACACATCAATCATCTTACAGAAAGTCTTGTTAAATTGCTTCCATATTTCCACGAACGGCCAACACGACTTCGTAAATTTTTTCAATTCTTTTTAAGTGTAAAGGCCTCTGGGTTTTTATAGTTACGCTATTGAACGGAAAAGAGTAAAGCAGTTGCAGAAGTAGCACATGCCCCAATTCAAGCCACTACGTCTATTCCTAATTCGAAAAAAAAAAAATTGTTCGCAGAAGCTACTTAATTGGTTTTACAAGGATTTAGTCAGGATTACAACCTAGCTCTCTAACTTCACCCATGTTGTGTGTGTTAATTTTTTCATCAAATCGACTCCGAACGATAGATTTCTGAGTAACTGTTCATGGCAATTTTATTTCTCTCTCAAAGTTTTTACCAGAAATCTCCTGGGAGACAGTCGCCGAAGAAATATTTTTTCCAGATTTCGTTTTGTTCTCGATTTCTGGACTGGTGTTTAAACCGTGGACTCACATCTAATAAGCCACGTGCCTACTAGACATAATTGATTATTACACACTTTTAGCCAGGATTACAGACTAGTTTCTCACGCCATCCGTGTTGTGTGTGTTAATTTTATGGACTGTGTAATCTCGGTTTAATTACGACTCTGGATGACAGCTTTTTAAGAAACTTTTCATGGAAATTTTATTTACCGTCAGTATTTTTGTCAGAAGACTGCTGTGAGGGACTTGCAGAAAGAAATATTTTTCTAAGGGTTTGAATCACAGGTTCTCTAAGCTTAGACACTATATACTAGACTACATCGATTTAATAAGACACTCTCTGCATAAATTTATAGATCGAAGACAAGCGTAACTTGTGGAATGGAAACCTCAAAACAGTTGCAGAAAAGGCGGCCGCAAATATTAAAAAAATAAATGCATCAAGTCATAGGGGGGGGGGGGCCCCAAAAAATCCACCCATTTATGGGGAAATTTTTTATGACTTCATGTTCCTTATGGGGAAGCATCCTCCTTTAAAGTTTAGGCAAACTTTCCCTGCAGCCTTTGTCTTGCTATGGCCACATTTTCCTCGCTATTCTGTTCGTATCAGAAGCTGGCCATATGACTTTAACAGAATTCAAAACTGTATTGTCACTTATGATCCGGCAGGCCTTTAAGGGACCCTATCGTGAATATTTGAGAAGTAAAATGGAAAAAAATAATGTTGTATGCTTACTAACGGATTGCATCTTTTGAAAAAACCACGGCTAAGGACAACATTTATATTTGGTGTATCATTTCTAATAATAAAGGAAGGATTTTAGAGAATTTCATTGAGATTTCTTTGTTCTACTGCAAGCATAGTTTACGTGATTTTTGTAGTTAAAAACGATCAATCAGTCAATATGAGAATCTGGTAGATTAAAAAAACACAGTTTAAGTATATTTCGGTAGATAGAGATCGAGACTAGTTGATTTGGAATACTCTGTCCACAGTAAAGCGTATTTCAGGATAGTTTTCTTCAGCAATCGTAATTAACTTGCAATGCAAGGCCTAGAATGATATGATAATGACATGATGGTTACGGCTTCATATCTGGTCTGCCATGTCTGGTCAGTAGTCTCTTCAACGAATCACTTGTGTGCGCTATAGATACCATACGATGGTTTGGGTCGATGATAATAGCTTCTAATATATGAAACTTGCTATGAATCCCTTATTCATTGTTACAATGAATTCAGTTTTCATCATCAACAATATTTCGTAGTAGAAATTTCGTTCTTTTGTGATGTTGAAGCATCATTTCAAACATGCAAACTGGTCTTCAAACTACATTGTATGGTATGGAATCCCCTAGCTTCGGCAAATATGAGGTTACTTACTTGCTTATTAACTTACTTAACTGGCCATTAACAACCAGAATAAACGATTTCGGCCTGCCTTAACACATCCTTCCAGGAGCCTCAGCTTCTTGAAGGCCTACGAAAGTTGGTCACACCAATCGATGACAGGGCTTCCGCTATTTGATCCATCCAACGCAAACAAAGTCGTCTTCTTAGCCTAATTCTTAAATTCCCGCATCAAATACCCGTCTCGCCGGAGCATGCTCTTCCATTCGAACGACATGGCCGAGCCAGGGCAGCCGCTGGATAATAATACGGTGCATAACGCCTATATTGTTGAGAAGCTCATACAGCTCACTGTTGGTTTGGATGAGGAAATCATCACCAACTCACACTGAATCGAAAATCTTACGTAGGACTTTTCTCTCACAATACCCTCAAGGCTGTTGCATCAGAGCTTAATAAGTGTCCATGCCTCTGCGCAAAGATGAGGTTAATTCGTCATTTTGGAACTTCTTTGATTGACATGGATTGACCGCAAGAATTTCTGATTAAGCTGGTTTAAAATCTACGGAACATATTTCATTTAAATTTCGTAGAGCGAATATGTAGGCTTCAGCAGAATTTTTTTTTCTAGTTGAAGAGGTAAAACAGGCCTTAGTCAAATAATGCTCTGTTTAATGTACTTTCTTAAATAAAGATATGCCCTCTGCTGTGAATCCTGCATTTTTAGGTTACATTCGTTAAACAATTTTTTTAATGAAGTTGGCTGCACTTGAATTGTTTTGTCAAATATTTCCTTAACGAACTTATTGCTTCAAATTCGCTTGCAAGTAAATTTTTTTTTTTGGCTTCAGTTACCTCTCTCTAGTTAATTATGATTTTAATTGCTTTTCTAATTTAATTTCTGATTTAATTGTGAAAGAATTGCTTTGACTTGCGTTTCAGAAACTGAGAATAGAATTTCTTTTGAAGTGCCAACATATTTATTAGCAAACGAACTCGTCAAAAAAGTCTGAGTGGTAAACAACCAAGGATTATAAAGGGAGACATACAAATGCATATACTACTACATGCATATGTAGAATACATATGTATGTATGTACATGTGTATGTATGTTAACAATTTCAAATTCGTATTTGTATTTGAATTTGAATTTAAAAATTTTATAATACTTTGCAGCTACTGGAGTTTATAATGCCTTAAATAAGTTGCATAGAAGATTTACGTCTTCTTAAGTAAATTGCGGGACCCCAAATAAGAATTGCCAACCTCCATCCCTGCTTGCATAAAATTACAATTGCTTAAGCAAATTATAAAAATGCATAAAAATGCAATAAAACAAACCAAATGGAATAAAGGACGATAAAGGAAAATATTTCTTAAATAATCCTGCACATACGAGTATGTAAACGTAAACGTAAAACATTTGTATGGCAAAACATATTTTGTGTTTAAGAAGTTTTAATATCCCTGGTTACCAGTTTTTCACAAACGATTTTCATTAAAAAAAAAAAAAAAAAAACTGGATTCAAACGGCAAAAGAAAAACCGCCCCTTTAAACAAAAAGGATGCCAAAAATACTGCAACAATTGCTAGCATAAAAGCATCATATGCAACAGGGAAAATAAATTAAATTAAACAAACTAAAATTTCCCCCCCCAAAAAAAAAAAAGAAATAAAAGGCACTTAAAAAGTAGGAAAGGGGCAAGCAACATTACAGAAGGTATTGAGTTCAAATTTCTTTTTCATGGAACATAATTCTTTGGACTGAGAACTATTAAAATTTTAACAATTTACCTAGATGTATAGCTTAATAATACTGGACTTACTTTAATTTACTAGAGTTCTGTAATAATGTTGCCTTCCGCTCGATTTATACCACATTTGTTTTGATTTGGCAACTTCTAGAATTTTCATTTGTATCGTTCGTATCTTTCTATGTAGTTTTGTTATTGTAATTTGATCTTTAATTATTTCTGATCTCAGAACTTCTTTCTGAATTTGTAATTGTTTCCTTAACAATATTTTCTTAACAGGAACATAGCTTTCATTTACACACATGCGTACATAATTGATCATTACAACCTTTCAAACAGGATTACGACCTAGAAACCTGCTAAGAGAGGAAGTCGCCGAAGAAATATATTTTTTTTCATATTTTCGTTTTGATGTCTGACCTGAGGTTTGAACCGTGACCTACTACCTACTAGACGACTCCTTATAGCTTCCATTTTCCTTACATAATTGGTCATTACAACCATTTAGTCAGGACTGCAACCTAGCTTATCATCATCCATCCCTGTTGTGTGTTAATTTTATCTATGAGCGGTGGTATGAATCTTTCATTTACTCTTAGAGTTTTTGCCAGACGACTAATGAGAGGAAGTTGCCGTAAGAAAAGATTTTTTAAATTTTCATTTTGTTCAAGATGTCTAGGCTGGAGTTTGAACCACGGCCAACTAAACTACGGCCATTGCGGTTACCATTTTATTTTCTTTAAGAACAGACTTTAAATTCCTCACTATGTAGAGCCCTCTCCCAGTACTTTTGCATGTACCAATAAACATTGTGTTATGTTAGGCGTTTAGCCTATGGATTTCTGTCCAAAGCTTGTCATAATGTTGTGGCTACCTTCGGATATGACCATTAGACATTGCCTTACGAAGCTGGATTTTTTAATGCTATTGCCTCTGGCCATAAAGTTGCATTAGTTGCATTAGGCTCTGTGAAGGTGGTTCGATATTGAAAAGCCATTTGAGCTTGGCTTGGCCAGACAGCACACTGCCTTGACTGGTATATGCCCCATGTTCTTATTCTTTGCATAGTTTCGCTAGGTCGCATCATAGTAAAAATTTCTCATTTGCCTGGGACTGCTTTCCATTATACAGACTTCAGTATTAGAATATGGTCCTTCGTTCAGAATGCCTTAACGATCCATGTAAAGTGCGGTTTTCAATATTCTGTATAAAGTATCGACGTTAGCTGAGTTTTAATTCCTGCTAAGCATTCATATCGCAATATACTGTCAAAAACCCTTATTAACGGAACGTTTCTTAACTGATCAGTGCATCAACAAGAGGCCAAAATGGTCTTTACTTGGAGGCAAAAGAGTCCTCAATTTAATATTGAGAAGAAGATAACGAGTGTTGTTATGGTATTGATCTACACATTTACGCTGATGATTCACTAGGTGCAATGTGTTAGTCCTACGGACTGGAATGGTTTGAATGTTGAAGCCCAAAGCAGTAGTGGATCTAAGCGTTATCATAATCAGACTTTTAATCAGTCGGGTACATTAAGTTACTTACTTCTCACTTAATTAGGCATTACCACCATTTAGCCAGGACTGCAACCTAGTTTCTTACACTACTCATGTTAATTTTATGCATGAGTGGAGGGACACTGAACGACAGATTTTGAGAACTTTTCATGACAATTTTGTTTACTCTCAGAGTTCTTGCCACATGGCTGTTAAGAAGAAAGCCAAGAAATCAAGAGAGAGAGAGAGAGAGAGAGACAGAGAGAGAGACTAGGTGGCTTGTGCCAGCCTTTGAGCCTTAAAAGAATTTTGCGAGAATGCTCTTCAAGATTTTTCTCCAATAAAATCATCCAACTTAAGCATGCATAAAAAGGGCATTTGCCACGTTGCATTTATCATTCATAAACAAGTGATCCAATACTGAAAATAAATTCAAACTTGTAGGATCCTATGGGTGTATGTTGTTGTGCAGTTTTAAGAGTTGTTTCTTAAAATTGTAATTAAATTACAAAACAAACGAAACGAACAAGTTTTTTAATTGCTTTACGAGTTAAAACAAATCGTATCTCCATTTTTTTTTCTTTTTTTTTGTACTTCACACACAACCCTCCTTTGTTCCTTTGAGAGTAAGATAGTCGCCTTATAAAAAGTGCATACAAACGTATTTAGATGTACACCACAGAAAAAAAAAAAACGAAGAAAACGTAATAAAATGAATCATTTTTAGTGTGTATGTGTATGTGTGTCAGTGTTGTGGTGTTGTTAATATTTAATTTCGGTTGTTTTACACAGTTTTTTAACGTGTTAAGGATCAGATACTTAATTTTACCTTTTTACAGTGGTCTAGTATGGCGTAGCAGAAGTGGAAATCAGGATAGCGGCTCACAATCTATTAGGGAATGGCAGTGCAAGTAGATCTGCAATGATAACTGGATAGTTGGATAGGTGGGCGTTGAAGGAAGGCAAGAGACATAGTATACTGATGGTAAAACTGTAATGAACATGACGTTCTGATCATAGTGCCCTGCAGGGCCTTCTGACGTAATACTTAATCAAAGATTCTGGGAGAAGTTCTTCTTCGAACACGGGTATGGTTTTAGTCTGTACTTTCAAGAACTTCCGAGGCTTACTTTAACATGCAACACACGAATTCATTTCACTATAGAGGAACAATTCATATCATCATCATCTAGCCCACGGTCTCTTAAGTCTCCCCTCCCAGCATTTTATTTTTTCTTGCAAATGCGACGTTCATTGGATTTCAATTTTTGAAACAAGAATTCACAAACTTGTGATGTGATGACGTGTACAAGATAATGCAAGATAACGAAAGTTAAATATTCGCTTTGAAAATTCTTCAACTTTTTTGTTTTTTTTTTGTTTTTTGTTTCTTTAATTTTATTGTTGTTGTAGCCTTTTATCCACCATCAAATGAATTGTTGTTGTTTACTGTTGCTACTACGATTTTTTCATTTTTCATCATTTTCCTGCATGATTTTAAATGCCAAAGAGGAGGATTTTTTTTTCTTATAATTTAACGAATGGAAAAACTGTATGAATACGGGAATGTTTTTTGTTTTATTTTGAAGGGGTACACATGGCAACAACAACATCCCTCGCCGCAATCATTATTATTACACATCACACATATGGGTCTTCATAACTTTGTACGCTACGTTGGTAACTTAGGGCCTTAGGTTTGGCTTGTAACCATATTTGCAACCTAGCATGTCACAAGCTTTTGTTCATCGGAGTACTTATGTTTACAACTCTGTTAGTCTATCTGTCAGCCTCTTTAAATCTTTTATTGAAATTCCATGGCAGATATCGCAAGCAACTACTCTGCTACCAACTAATATTAGTGTTATAACGGGACTTTACAAAGCCCAAATAGTCTGTGCCCGGTGACCTAACCTACTTCCATATTTAAATAGAACATCGGCATGTGGAAAATTATAAATAACGACAGAGAACATTAACCTACTG
>QOCX01004361.1:154-14938 GCA_005959815.1 Sarcophaga bullata | reverse complement strand
ATTTTGTTGTTGTTTTTTTATATCATTTTTCTAAAATATGAGAAAAAGGAAGGAAAAAGGTTTTCGCAACGATATAAAATGACGTTTTCAATTTTACAAAAGCATGAACACTGGACCATTTGGTCTAAAAATTGATTATTGCGTTCAACCTAAAGCAAGATCTATTAAAACTATTCAAAAGCATGATACAAATAACCTGTCAATGTTGTTTAAGTATCTAGAAATAATCAAATGCTTAGTATGGCAACAAAATGCACGAATGGCCATAAAATGCATGCAGTGCCAGTTTCTCTGACCGTCTCTACATCACTTTAAAATTGTGTTCTAAATTACCATCTGAATAAAATAATAAACATTGCGTTAATGATATGTTTTAATAAATACCACGAATTTCGCGTTTTCTATTTGGTTCGCTTTTATTTGATTTAATTTGTTTTTGTTTTTGTTGTTTTTATTTGGTTTAATAGCAATATTTATTCTGATTTCATATGCTTCGATTTCCGTTTCTATTCAAGACACTTAAAAATAATTAAATATTGTAATAAAAATTATCGATAATACTTGCAACATCATTCCTAGTTTTATGTTGTAAAAACTTAAATTTAATTTTTATCGAAATCAAAATATACAAACATACATGCAAACGATAAATATTGAATTATTTTATTTATAATAATATTAATATTAATAATAATAATAATAATGATAATAATAATAATAAAATTCGATATGTTTTGTATTCCATTGGTATTACGATGACCATTTTAAATGGTCAATGGTTCTGAAAGTGTTTCAGTAGTTAAAATTAAATTCCGTTTAAATGCTGCTTAATTGACTAAACTGGACTATAATAATAAAAATACATTAAAATTTATAAATAAAAACAGTAGAAAAGTAATTATAAATTGAGCAATTGCATATTGAAATGAGAAATCATTATCCGCAAATGATGGTATTCACAGTTTGGTAGGTAACTGTAATGGTATTCACAGTTTATAAGAACTTTGCTTATGAGTGAGGAATGAAGCATAAACGAAGTGATATCGATCACTGACCTTAATACGTTGATGGATTTGTGTCTGATCATTTGTAATATAGAATCATTGATTTTTGAAATCAAATATTTTGCCATTAAATTAAATTTAATTGGTTTAAGGATTCATTATTATTTCCAAAAAGTTGTAAATAAGATATGATGGAACGGCAGAGCGCCTCAATTTTAGTTCGTAAGTGATTACATCTTCAATTTTTTTTTGTAAGTAGATTTGTTGAAGTGTTTATGCTTTCGGATACTTTAGAAACAGAATTTGTTGGAGTATTACAATTCAAAATCTTCAATTTAAGAAGGCCGCCCATGAAGTATGTTTGCAACAAGCTATACTGGTTGTTTCCATACTATTTTTTTCATGATTTCAGAAGTAAGTAATTCCAAGGTCTCATGTCTAATAAGCCTACCACACTACCTACTAGACTACAGCAACTTCTGAGAGTGATATGGTAGTCATAATTAGACGAAACTGCTTAAGGGTGGATTTCGTATGATTTTAGTTTCACGGCATACTTCCATAGATATCACCGTAAAAGAAGTGTACGAGCTTCATAATCTATTAGAGTAAGTCCAACATATCTGAAGACAAACTTTAAGCAGAGTTTTAAAGACAGGTCTGCTCAAAAAAGCGGAAAACACTTTTAAAATCAGGGGAACTATAAATCATTCCCAAATAAATGCAAAGGTATAAATCATATGTACGGATAACTTCAGCTCAATTCAGTACAGCTCAATTGTCAGTATTGTTTTAAATATAACAGCTCCTTAAAATGTCTTAAATACCACAATAACCACATAACTCCAGCTAAACACGATCCGTTAGAGATACCTTAACGCTTAGGCAATTAGAATGGTAGAAAAATTCTTTAACGCTTAAAGAAGGCTAAGTAACTGAAGATCAGCTAAAAATCTGAGCACCTTAACACTGTAACGAAAGTATACAAAGTGTAGTACTGGCTATGATAGATGGAATCTGAAATTTCCAAAAGTTATGTATCAGAAACGTGACATTATAGCTAAGTACCTCTAAGCAGGAATTTTCCGTATTTATAGATTCGGCGTGCTGTCATAACACCAGTTTCTTTTCAATCTCCCATAATCTAGATCTACAAATTGGTATCAGATATTGAAAGGTGAATTAATAGAAGTTATACACACGCAGACTAACAGGCCATTACAGTCGTATAAGTTCCGTATATCGTTTCGTACAGTCAATTTGACAAACCGCGAGTGGAATGAATTCGTCATTACCAATTGATGCCTACAGAAAGTATCAATAACTTGTGGTTTATAAATTCGGAAACGTTCAGACTTACAGTTCTTAAATAAAATCGTATAATTAAACAAAACTTGTTGGCATTACGTTTAAAAATTTCATTAAAATTTGTTTCTTCAGTTGCTTACTCGTACAAAAATAAAAATCGATAACATTAGGAACATTTTAGAGTAGACGAACGGATTTCACAATCGATAACAAAATCCAATTAGCTTTTGCTTTGATATAAGAAAAGGCATCAAACATTTGCGCGATTGATGAATGTGTGATCGTCAATATTATTACCAACGATAGTCATAAAGAGGATCGTATGGCTGTGAAACTTAAAACGCTTAACCATGCTATTTTAAGGCCATACAAATACTTATGAAAAATACGAATACTTATGAAAACAGGAAAATCAAATATTAATCGAACGGGAAAACAAAAACAAGCAATTGGAACTAGCTTGGATATACGCTATAAAAACTCCATGATGAAATAGCTTGAACTACCATAGATTGGAATGGGACATCATATTACTTGTGGGCCAATGGAACAGACCACTTATGCCTGAAGGGAGATAAAAGTTCTAAAAGAAAGCATAACGAAGGAAAGCTGTAGTAATATTAATATCTCTTAAGAAAGCTTTGGGAAATATAGGTCTGGAGTGTGGTAAAGTTCAGTGACGTAACATATTCATGAAACGTGCATTAAACATTGCATAAGGAAACATACCGGGTGCAAAGCAGTTGCTGGGCAGGTAATGGATATTGTTTACACCCAGCGGAGACTCCTGAGATAGGTCAGGGCAATGGGCTTGAAGGAGACATTAATGGTGTAACCTTACAAAGGTTATGAGGGTCGAAATACTAAAGCACATCTTCACCGCTAATAATAATGCAAAGGTCAGCTAATAGCTGTAGTTCAATAATGAAAGTAAATTTTTTTTCTTTAATCTGTACGCAACCTTCGATTGTTTGACGCCATACCTACTTTATTTTAGACGTAGCCTATAAGAACAAGAATTGCTTAAATTTTATCACAAGGTTTTTTAATGCAGTTTTGTAAGTTTTGTTAGGAAAATAGTTCCTTACTCCATATACCTACTGTTATTACAATTCTATGTCACTTGCATCCTTTATGTTTTCAAGGTCTCTGTACACTACAGACCTGTTCTTTCCTTAATAATGCTTAACTGTGATACCCCCTTATATTTGTATCATGATATTCAATTGATATAGTAATTGTGTGGTGGTGATACTTGATGTTTAATTAAATCTATTATAATGTAAAATGATATTTTCTTAAATAAATAATAATAATAATAATTTATTAATAAATATTCTACAGTTTAACTGAATAATTTACATTTGTTTTGAATTAAAAATTAATTTTTTTTTTCTTGTAATATGTGTTAAGATGATACAGACTTTTGTATGAAATTCTTTAAAAATTAAAATTGAATATCTTTGGATTATTTAGCTGGTAGTTGAATGCAAATAAAAATTTGTCAAATAAATTCTTAAACTATACATATTTACTACACTATACGTACATATTTTTAATATTTTTGGTACAAAAAGATCTTAAGAATACAAGTGTAAGGANACAAAAAGATCTTAAGAATACAAGTGTAAGGATACTTTATATATTTACAAGGTTGTAAAAAAATTATCATAAAATTTTTAAGTAGACTTCTAAGAAAGCTACTGAAACTGAAATTTATAACTGAAGTAGTGTTCTTTAATCTAAGTTCCAAGTAATATTTTTTGTTTCTTTATGTTAAATATTAAAATATAAATAAAATTTCTTATAATAAACAACAATTTTACTATTTACACATGCCAATGCCAATATGTTTAACCCTAATCATACTATACGTTCACAATTTCATGATTAATTATCATGACCTTTAGGCATATTTCTGATACACGATTCTCTCTCTCTCTCTCTCTTTTAAAGAGTTTTTCCTTTTTACGCTCTTTATACATACAAACCTATACGTACGATTAGGGTTAAATTATAAAACTTACAAAAGAAACAACCTATTCCATTTGATGACTACCTTTCACTTCATTTATAATGATAACGTAATGACTCGGTATCGGATTCATCTTCATCACTTGATGAGGGTGGTGTCTCTAGATTCGCCACTGCCACATCCAAATAGTCTTCATTGGTCAGCAGCAGTTTATCCAGATTCTCCACAATTTCACTAAATGTTGGACGGGCAGTGCCATCAAAATGCCAACACTGACGCATTAGCATATAAATATTCAGTGAACATTTTGCTGGCTTTTCCATGCGTTGTCCCGACATTAGATAACTGTAAAGCTCTTCAGCTGACATAATGGTGGGATATGGTTGAGCACCAAATGTCATGATTTCCCACAACAATATACCATACGACCAGACATCACTTTGAGAATCATAGAATTTCTCTTGCAATGATTCAGGTGCCATCCATTTAATGGGTAAGCGGCCGTTAGTGTTTTTACGATAATAGTCTGTGTCTTGAATATCACGAGCCAAGCCGAAGTCAGCAATTTTCATAACATAATCGTCCGACACCAAAACATTACGTGCCGCTAAATCACGATGTATACAACGGCGTGATGCCAAATACTCCATGCCACGGGCAATTTGAAAAGCAAATGAAATCAAATGTTTTTCGGTTAAATGATGTTGTGGGGCCACCAAATTGCCATCTTTATCGTACTCTTTGCCTGGTCTATTCTTGTTAAGGAAATCTTTCAAATTGCCATGAGGCGCAAATTCCACAATCACGTATAGAGGCCCACTTTGAGAGCAGCAACCCAGTAGATTGATAATGTTAATGTGTTTGCCTATGATTTTCATGACCTCCATTTCGCGCACCAAACTGGCAATATCATCATCTGTGTGGCCTTCTTTAACCATTTTAACCGCCACTATGGCATTATTTACCTCGGCCATTACAACTCTGCCAAACGCACCTTCACCTAGTGTAGCGCCCAATATCAATTGATTACGCGGTATTTCCCAGTGGGAATCCAAAGGAAATTCATATTCATTAAAAGGCATAGGCTCTGAGCTGGAACTTTGTAGCACAGTGGTGCGTTGTTTTTCTATTTTCACAATCGGCATGATCATGGCATCCATAGAACCCGAGGAATCACCACTGGCGGGCTTGTATACGATTACCTTTTTGGTCCATTGATGCACGGTTTCAATGCGTTGTTTAAGCAGTTTTTCATGTTTCATCTTACGCCAGACATAATAGATGAATATGGCCAAGAGCAATAGCATTAAGATGATCACTGTTGCCACTACTACCTCCCATAGGGTTTGAGAACGTATTACTTTGGTAACTTTGGTTTCACTGGGATCTTTTACCCTTAGGTAGGCGCTTTTAAGGGATTTTCCCAAACCATTGATTTCCATGCATGTATACCAACCCTCTTGCTCTTTGGTAACATTTTCAAATTTCAAAACATCTTGCACATCCTGCAGCACAGTGCTATTGGGTGAACAGCCATGTGTGACATTGCAGGGCGTAAATGTCCAACTTTTGGAACTGAAAAGATCTGATAAGAATTTACACTCCATTAGACCACTTTCATTGATGAACAGTGTGAGATTGGAGGGTGCTATGAGACTGATGGGCTTGTGGTTGACACGATCACTTATATGCAGGCTGGTGTTATGACTTATGCAGCCATAGGGATTGCATACCTTGCAAGTGTACAGTCCAGAATCGGTTGGCACCAAGTCCTCCATATATATGGACCATTTTGTTTTTCTTACTTTGCCTACAATGCGTGTAATTTTAGTGCCATTCACAAGCCAAGTAATATTAGGATCTGGTTTACCAATGGCGGGACAAGCTAGTTGAATAAAACTACCCGAGGGTTTCGAGTAAATGTTGCGTAAATTTTTGGGATTCTTAAATTTCGGTAATTTATCTGGTTCTGGTTGATGATTATCCTCTTCTATGTCATCCATATCATGATCACGATCATCATCAGCATCATTGTCATTAAATTGATCGCCGGCTAAAGTATAATTTGAACCACTGGCTGCAGGACCACCGCTTCTTTTTCTTATCTCCAATTGGGAAGTGTAACCATAATCATAGTCATTGGTTTCCGAGGCGGTAATTTGTCGTGGCAATGCTGATGATGCGGGCGTTATTAAAATTATGGCGAATACCAAGGCTGTACTGCACACCAAAAAATAGTTGAGAGTTTGCTTAGCAGCTATCTTTGAAGTTGACTTCATGGTGTGTGTTGAGGCAATGAATGCAACAATTAATGAAGAATGAAGCAAAAGGCCAACAAAATAAAAATCACTCAAATCTCTCTCTCTCTCTCTCTCTTTCTTTTTTTTTTTGAACGTCTAATGACACTTACTTGCTGTGGCTGTCTGTCTGTTTGCCTTTCCTTATGTTTACTATGCTGTATTTAAGTGGGCTTGTTGAAGGATTTTTTGGTGATGCCTCTTCAAAGACAACATGATATTTTGTTACTGTATTTGTTGTTTTTGTTGTTGTTGTTATTATTATTGCAGTTGCTACATGTGTTGCAAGTATGTTTAACCAAGTTTCATGTTTCTTTAAATGAATCCCAAAAGTAGAATTTTTTTTCTTCTTATTTGGCTCTCTGGTCTCTGGTGATGTTGCTGTCGTTGATGTTTTTGTTGTGTCGTGTAGTGGTGGTATTGTACCGGAAATCCACTTAAAAGCAACAAGAATAGCAGCAGCGTTTAAAAGAGAAATAGAAAATCCATACAAAATATTTGATACACTCAAGCCAAGAAGGAGTATCACAATGTTAATGTGTGTATTCGTGAGTGTGTGTGTGTGTGTATAGAGATGATCAATGTTTTTTTTTTCTATTGTAGCAGTTGTTGTGGTTGTTGTTGTTGTTGTTGTTGCTGATGTTCTAATGATCTGTAGCAACATGTGTTTTTATCATCTTCGTTCCTTTTGCCTATTGCAATCAATACATGGCATCTATATTTAGTAACGTTGCCTTATATTCAAATTTCTATTTCGAAATGCTTTTAATGTTCAAATCATTAAAATCCATAAATGAGATGACAACAACAAGACCAACAACAAACATTAAGACACCCGCTAGAGAGAGAGAATGATATTTTTTTCCTGCAACTAAAATCGACTGTGATGATTGATGTGACAAGCGCAACAATCGGATACTAATGCTGATGATTTGTTTTTGTTTTTTTCTTGTATTTTCTCGAGATAATGATCACCTTTATTTCAAAACGGAAATGTTTTCTCTGTAGATCGTTTTACATTTAAAAATTTATCGTTGGCTTCTAATGAGATTTTATGTCATTCGCAGCATAATATTTTCATCAATCTTTAGCTTGTTCCTTTAAGGCCATAACAATGCATGTCCACATTATTGTGTTTCACTTTCAAAACGATTTTCTTCGTCTTCTTCTGTCTTCCTTTCTTTTCAGTTGCTTAACAGTTTTCGTTTTCGATAATTTATTTCATTTGGCGACATTTACTTTCAATTTCAATTTCAATTTCAAATCTGTAAAAAGAGTGGAAGAAGAAAGGAAAATTTATTAAATTTTTGTTTCTCTTACACATACATTCTAGAATTTTACAAAAACAAAAAGAAAAAAAATATTTTTTTATTGTCTTAAAATGTTGCCTTTAGTTTATGAATACTTGTGGCATGTGTGTTCGATTGTAAATGCTTTAATTATGACGCTCATGATGTACACTTCAAAGGAATTTTTTAATTTTTAATTAGAAAATTGTCGTTCCTAACTAAAATATTCTAATTTTACATGCTCATTGACAACCAAAAAAGAAAAAAAGACTTTCTTTTTGTAGATTTTATGAAAAGTTTTGTCGCTTTTATTCAAACATTTCGGTTCGTTTTCTTTCATGTGGTTTTTTGTATTGAATTGGCCTAAAAATTGAAATTTAATTGTTTGTGAGAAAGAAAGAAAGAAAGAATTTTTTTTTCTTTGTTGGTTGTAATAGAGTCTTACGGTACGGACTTTCCATTTTTTTCAATAGATAACTGGTATCTTATTGAAGGTACATCGGTCAAAGTAGTTGCCATTTATTCAATCTGTTTTGCTAAATCCCCATGGACGGATATAAAATTCAAACAAAATGTGCAAATAATTTTCATTTAAATGAGTGTTCTGTTCGGGCAACGTTTAGCGCCATATATCATCTCCAGTCACGAAGCTCATTTTTGGATAAATAAGTACTTAAACAAACAAACTCATGCTTTTACAGACCACAACTTGGCAATTTAGCATCGTGACTTAAGCCTGCGCCTTTATAAAATTCAACTGAACCAGAAACTGAAGCTAAACAACCATAGACCATGACGTGCATTTGCTGAATGGGTTCAGGAGCAATTGATGAGGCCTATTTCTCTCAGCGATGGGGCTTATTTCGGAATAAACGCGTGCTTGAACAAACAAAATTGTCAAAGTCGAGGCCAAGATTCAACATAAGATTCCAGAATCTACAATGCATTCCGAAAAAGTCACTATTTGGTATGAATTTTGGGCTAGAGGCGTCAATCGGTTCATATTTTCATTGACGACAACGTTCGTATTCATTACTGTCAACGACAAGCCCTATAGGTCGATGACTTCTTTTGGTCTAAGTTGGATGATCCGTACAGCAATGACATGCGGTTGCAACATTACGGCTCTACATGGAACACAGCTCCTGCCAAATTGAATATTCTGCCCGATCCTTGTCATTTGTCGAGGAGGTGTTGTGAAGTGGCCATAAAAATCGGGCGATTTGTGTCCGTTAGACTTTTTCTTGTGGCGATTACTTAACTCACAGGGGTAGGCGAATAAATTAAAAACACAATGACAATATAAATCATTCCATCAATCAAATTCAATCTGATTTAGAGAAGTAGTGGCCGTCATTCGAACGTTCTTACATTCTACACATAATGCCATTACTCGGTCTTTCCATCGTAGTCTAGTAGGTAGTATGTTGGCTTATTAGACGTAAGGCCACAGTTCAAATCTCAGGTCAACTACCCAAAAGGAAAATATAAAAGAAATATTTCTTCGGTGACTTCCTCTCAGTAGAATTCTGGCAAAAAGGAAAACTCTGAGAGTAAATGAAATTGCAATGAAAAAGTTTCTCAAAAAATCTGCCACTCACAATAAAAGTTGGCGATAGAAACTAGGACCATAATCCTAACTGAAGTGTTGTAATGACCAATTATGTATGTATGGGTGTCGTCTTTAAAGTAAATAATATCGAAGATATCTCTTACATACTTTGTCTATGTTAGATTTAATGATAGGCAGCGTTTAGGGAAAAACCGATAAAGTCTCATCGAAGCTTTGTGTAGTTAATTTAAGTTTTCTTAGGACAAATCGTTGTTGTGGTTTTCAAAATAGATTTCTTTATGACTTGGATGAATTGAAACCCGTTCAGGCGTGCATCATTCTCAGACATAATTTACCTTTCCATTCTTCTCAAATCAAGCGGTAGTCTGCTATCTAAGGCAGTCAAATTTTGACATAAGCCAACTTGAAGGATGCCTATTAACATGAGCAGTGTTGCCCTTTCTGTTAAGAGGCTATCCGTATCGTGAAAATTGGCCTTTGTTTTGAGAAATAAGTAATGAAATGAATGATGAAATTAAAGAAATATTAAAACTAAGCATTGCAAAGTGATATAAAACGATTCATGCATGTTACAGAACACTATGGGGGCAGAAAGCAAAACCAGCCTTTACTAGAAAGACTTCTGGTTATTTATACTTTTATTAACTTTTGTTTTTAAAGACAAAATAATGATAGGTTTTCATTTTCCAATTACAATATTTTAATTGTCTTTTATAAATACAGTCACACACAAAAAGAGGGTGTCGCCTGCTAGCATGAATGTATAGTTTTGCTAATACCAACGTAAAATCCTCTTTAAATGCATTTTTAATTACGATAATTTGAATTTCATATTTAAGAAACACTTTAAAAGTATTTATAAATGCAATAAGAGACATATAAAGTAGAGAACTCGAACTAAAAACAAACAAAATCTACCTGACTTGTAAGCAGGAGAAGAAAAAAAGGTCCCCGTCTGCCATATTTTTACGAGCGATTTGAGTTTTAAGTGTGCCAATAATAAACAAAAAGATCTCAAGTGAACGAACGGTAATAAATCTTTTCTTAAGTATTTTGTTGTTGTTTTGTTTTAAAGGAAATACCAAAGAACATTTGTCATAAAGCAAGGGGAACGAAAGTATTAAGAAAATTAGAAAATAATTAAAAATATTTCCAAAGACATGAGCCATTCGTATTGGCGTCATCCAAAATCTGAATGTAAAAGAGCATGATTTGAAATATTTATTCATGATTTAAAATGTTTTTAATAATTTCAAATAAGCATGGAGCCTATTGAGTCTACTGACTCTATTCTAGCAGGGAATTCCGAAGTTTCATAAATTATAATGACCATTTTGTTGAAGCTACATCTGTGAAATAAGTTGACATTTATTCAGTCTAGTTTGGCATAACATCATGGACTGATATAGTATCCAATAAGACGTGCAAGTAATAAAATTGTTTTATCAAAAATAACTGGCCACAATTTGCAGCAAAGGGGTCCATTTATGGATGAATGGTTATGTGAAGAAACAAAATTGTCGAAGTTGGAACGATACCAATACACATAAGATCTAAGAGTGTCCCAATGTCAATCAATCTTGCAAAAGTCACTATTTGGTGTGTATTTTAGGCTGGCAGTGTCATCGGACCAAATTTTCTTAAGAATGACGTTAGCCAGGCTATTACTGTCAACGGTCGAACTATTAATTGTTGATTACCAACTTCCGTTGTATGTGGGTTCAACAGAATGCCGCTATGTCCCATACAGTGCACGCCATATTAGATATTCCACACGAGTGATATAAGAGCCAGATCATCTCACGACGAAGTTATGCTTCACATATAATGGCATGCATAGATCAAACGAGTAGTTGTCGTAGTCTAGTAGGTAGTGTGTTGGTTTATTAGATGATAGGCCAGGGTTCGAATCCCCGATCAGACATCAAAACCGAAATATGAAAAAATATTTCTTCGGCGATTTCTGGCAAAAACTCTGAGAGCAAATAAAATTGCTATGAAAAGTTTCTCAAAAAAATCTGTCGTTCGGAGTCGACTTTAAACTCTAGGTCCCGCCACTCATGTATAAAAAATTAACACACACAACATAAGTGGTGTGAGAAACTAGGCCTTAATCCTGACTGAAGGGTTGTAATGGCCAATTATGTATGTATGTATGTATAGATTAAATGAATAAACATTTTCAATGAGACTCAAACACACAGTGTGGTTTCTGTTTTTAATTTGAAGATCCTATCTTGCTTACAATCCTTCAGCCAATATTACGACTTAGCTTCTCACATCACATTTGTTCAGTGTGTACATTTTATACGTAACTTTTCATGGCAATTTTTATTTACTTTCAGAGTTTTTGCCAGAAATCTGCTGAAAGGAAGTCATCAATGAAATATTTTTTTTTTAATATTTACTTTACATTATTATTCTCGGTGGCAAATAGGTATTAAAGGAAATTAAATTGATCGGTTTGCCTTATGGATGGCATTAAAAAAAAAGCATTTAATTTAATTGCTTAACAACATTTCTGCATCATTTGAAAATTTAATTTCAAACCGAAACACAAAGAAAAAAATTCATGCGAAAATTGCCAATGATTTGCAAAAAATATCCACAAGCAACAGAGAAAAAAAATTATTGAAAAAGAAAAGAAAAAAAAAAAAAGAAAAATTTGGAATTATTTTTTTAAATACTCGTAAATAACGCTTCTACTGTTTGTTACTGATTTTATTGATGATATTTTCATGCTTTTTATATAAAATGCCTCTTCCACCTCACTTTTGCATTCTACAATATGACAATGATGACGTTCTTCAAATACACAGTGTTTGCAGTATGCCAGCACTCTTAACGATAATGTTGATGTTGATGATGATAATGATGACGATGATGGCATAGATTATGAACATTTCCGGTGTTATTTTTTCCCGAAGTTTAAACATCAATCCATTTGTCCTATCTATTGTAAATCGTTTGTTCATTTATTCATTCTGTCAGTCAGTTTATCATTTATTTATCATCAGTATGTAGTGCCTATTGCTAAATACATTTTAATTTTTATACCCTATGCTACCATAAATGAACGTTCTGGAATATATTGTAGACGTTTTCTTGTTTTTGCAATGCAACATCATAGATCTCAATTCCACAAGCTGAATCAATAATTATTTTGGGAATCAAATGGGATAGAATATTAACCTCATTACGTAACGATTGTATGTTCGATCAAAACTTTCCGAATTTGATGGATATTCGTCCATAATAACGCTTTTTTCGAATCAAACAAAGCTTCTTTGCTCAATAGGGTATATAAAGAAGATTTTACCGACTAAAAAATTTGAGTGTCATTACACTGCTGAGTTTGATAGCTTTAACCGCTATCGACTAGATACTAGATATCGACTAGAGATGTTTAACCACACTGACATCAGTAGTCGGCTTCATATCATTTCGCCTCTACAATAGTCCCCTAAATAGTTCCATCGCCATAACGAATCAACTCGTGGAATAAAGATCTCCATTCTATGTGGTTTTCACTATATTTTGATATAAAACTGGAATTGATATTGACGATGTGAAACTCTGAGATATTCAGCCTTTATGATACGATTTAATCAATGATGTTATGAAACGCATAAAAACAAATCAGCCTTTAACAGGTGCTGCTGTTGGTCAGAATGTGCAAAATTATCCGAGCATTTGATTTCGCTCACAAGAAGTCGTTCTTGCGCAACCATAGCTTGGCGAATTTTGCATCTGAGCGCGTACAAACTTCACCTGAATTATGAACTAAAGGTGAACAAACCATGGACAACGATGTCTGCTTGCTGATTGGATTCCAAGAGGACGAATCTATGAAAAATCAACTGCAGCAACAAGTCAAACTTTTTTTTTACAAATAGGTACGTGAACAAACAAAATTGTAGAATTTGAGACGATATTAATCCATATGTGGTCCATAGTGTGGATTCCCAATGCAGCTTTTGGTCAAAAAAAAAAAAAAAAAAAAAAATTAGGACACTAACCCTCTTCTTTTTTCCTATAAACTATCTTTCACGTATTTCAATACAATGCACTGCATGAATAGAGGTCATATCGTAAGTGTTGCCTTCATCAAAAAAATTCATCCAGAAAAAGTCACTGCTTAGTGGGGTTTAGGGCGGCGTCATCGATCCACATTTCGTTAAGAGCGATGTTGGTTAGACCGTCATTATGTTAGCTATGTAGGCATGGTCAACTAATATGAAGTGATGTAAAATGGCTACCGGTTTTATCTACAACGGCAGAGATTTATCTAGTCTCTCTAGTGAAGAATGCTAATCCTATCGAATTACTTCTTGTATCAGCTTTAACAAATTAATCCTTTATGTTGTTACCTTCTATTTTCGCCTATCCTGGAATATCTATGCAAGAATAATTTTTGAATAATCTTAGATCGGATGCTATGTATTGCCCTGGGTCCACAACTTTACGATTTTAATGGTCCTATCACGAAGACTATTCACAATGTTTTTAATAAATTCGAGTCCACTGATTCTGTAAACGATCGATTAATAGCTGAACGTTGACGACTCTGAACATCTGCCTAAAGCATCACTGCTATAAGGGTATGCAGAAGAATACAAAGCAGCTGATTTCGAGATGCTCACAAGAACTCCTTCTATCATACCAAAATACCACACCAAATTCGAGTGGCTTAAGAACAGAATTTAAACGATCATAGACAACGACATATTTTCATTGAATGGACTCTAATTTACAACGACAAATCATATCCAACGACGACGGCTACTGCTGGATGAATGGATACATGAACAAACATAATTTTCGAATTTCATGCGAAAGCAATCCACATGCTTTCCAAGAACGTCCAATACATTCCTTAAAATTGAATGTTTATTGTGGAGTTTGGATTGCCGGCGTCATTAGTCCATATTATTTTGAGAACGACATTGACCAGGTCATTGCTGTCAACGAGGAGTACTATTAGCTGATGATTACCAAGTTATGAATTTTGATGATCTAGGCAGCAACGCCATGTGATTTCAAAAGTACGGCGCTATGCAACAGAGAACATTCTGCATGGAAACATAGTCACGAGAGCATGATCATGGTCACTTGGAGATGATTAAAACTGCCCAGCAAGATTGTGCGATTTGACTTTGTTGGACTATTTCTTACGGTAATTTTTTAAGTTATTGAAAGATCTGGCCAGCAACGGCATGTGATTTCAGCAGTACAGTGCTATGTGCTACGCAGCTCATGCAACAGTGAGCATGTTCATATCATGCCACTAAGCCACAAACCACAGCCGTCCTTAAACTAAAGACAACCCATAATATCG
>QOCX01004360.1:0-14940 GCA_005959815.1 Sarcophaga bullata | reverse complement strand
CTTTGTTGTTGTTGTTTTTGTAAAGGCAAACTACTTTTATTTGCCATAAAAAGAAAAAACCTAAGCCTTCATATTTGAAAAACAACGTTGCCAAACGCATGAACAGTGGCATGAACATGAAGTTGCTCTTAACATTGATGTAAAAGTACAAATGAAAACAACAACAACAATAACTACTAAAGTGAAATCAAAACAATAAAAACAAGAGACAAAAAAATCCAAAAAAACGAGCAATAATAATAGCAACAACTAAGCTACACATACACAATATTGCAAATGCTAGAAACTGTGTTCAAATGAATGATTTTAAAGGCGAAATAGGCCCTCTGTTATGAATTAGAGAAAGTACAGCAAATAGCTGAACAACTTGGATCATGAAGATCCGAACTTATTCTTTTTTTTTTTTTACCTAAAAACAGTGGAAAGCCAAGATTCAAATGCTAAATTGTCCGTGGTTTATCGGCATACTCTTTAACAGTGACACAAAATAGTCCAATGATGTCAACTCGCAGCTTCATGGCGGCCAATTGACATCACCATTGCGGCTAATTAAACGGCCATCAAACGTAAGACGCAATAAATCGTTTGTATCATGAGATATGTGGCAAGTTGCATCAACCTGTCGAAACCTAACATCGTTTACATCAATACCACAAAGAGTGGATAAAAAAAATCGGTTATCTTGGTGCGATAGATGTGTCCATTGACCGTAATAGTTGCGCTGTAATCATTATCAAACAAATATAAAAAAATAGCCAATAAGGCCTCCATTCCACAAGCCGCACCAAATTGTCACTCGTAGTGACGGTAGAAGTCGCCGTAGTCTAGTAGGTAGTGTGTTTGCTTATAGACGAAAGGCCAGGGTTCCGAATCCCGCAGTCCCGACCAAAAAAATCTCCCCCCCAAAAAAACGGGACATATGAAATAAATATATTTTCTTCGGCGGCTTCCTTTAGCAGAGATTTCTGGCCAAAAACTCTGAGAGTGAAATAAAATTGCCATGAAGAAGTTTCTCAAAAATCGTGTCGTTCGTAGTCGACTTTAAACTGTAGGTCCAGCCACACTTATGTATAAAAATTAAACACACACAACATAATGTGGTGGAAAAGCTATGCCCGTAATCCTGACTCAACCTTCAGTCAGGATGGCCAATTATGTATGGCTTCTGGTGAGACACATTGTGTGGAGGAATTGGTCTTGGGAAAAGCCCTTCCCTTTTTAAATCAACGGCAATTTTTGCCTTATTAATATACTCACAAGATGAAAAATGAGCCTTCATCCGAAAAGGTTACTTTTTTTTGTATCGTGCAGTTTCTATGTTGATCCAATAAAATCACAACGTTGCATCAAGCGTTCAATCAGCGAATTATTAGATCAGTTGATATGATAATAATGCTAAATTTTGTTACAGAAATAGAATGACATAATATTGCCAAGATTGGAAATAAACGAGGTCAAAATTAAACCCGATAAACGGCCACCCTATATAATAAATGAAACATCCATTTATGTTAACCGTGCTTACACAAATATTTCTTGTTTTTAAATTTTAAAGTATACTGGAGTCACTACTAGTGCCTAACTCGATTACAATCGGGGTGTGTGTGTGGTGTGTGTGAAGTCGTATTTATTGCTCAACATTTTATGTGTTTGCAAATTCAGAAATTTGGTCTTTCGTGATTAAAAATGTAAAATACTCAAGCAGTTTGTCCATCTGAACAGGCAAAGAATTTTTACGTTTTGCTGCAGCTCCATATCTTCTGTTGGAAATATTCGTTGTTTCAAATTGGCTAGCCATGACACACATCTTCAATTGTTTTAAAGTAAACTTCAGTTAGTAAATTTAGGAAATTTCTGTTTTCTGTTTTAGCCTCGAGTATGTTAGTTTTTAATCAAATTGTTTGTAAAATAAAAGAAAACAAAAAATTCCAAAAAATACAGTTTTTTTTAATAAAAATTTATTAGAAAATTCCAATTATTTGTGTGTGTGGTGTGTAAATGTTACATAACAAATGATAATTTGTTATTCCCTTTCCTCTGGTTATTGGTTTAACAAATATTACTAATGTTTGCCTTCAACTACGTGTGGTATTTGTTTGTTCGTAATTAAAATCATGCCACTATCATCACTAATCCATCAGTACGACGATTAACGATTTTAAGTTGTATTTATTGTCTGTTTCTGCTCGCTGTATTAAGCCTCTCTGTGTACTTCAAAGAAGATCTCCAAAAAAATTTTTAAACATCCTCTGAGAGTTTATAAACACTTGAAAATATATTGTGGAATATCAACAAAATTAAATCATAATTAAATAAACAACACAATCTGTTATTGACAACAACAGCAACAATAACGATAACGATTACAATTGAATGCTGTTTTAATTCTTAGAGCCAATTACAGTAAATCGAAAATCCTTTTCAAATTTCCAATTGATGTGTAAATAAATGTCGAAATATTCACAAAAGCTTCCTTCTAAGCAATCATAAAATAATTCGTTTACCATTGTTAGTGTTGCTAAAAGCAACACTATGGTGATCAAACACCATTAGCGGAATTAAATTTGTCTTTAAAAGATAACAAACGTAAAAGGTTTTGCATTGTGCTTAAGGAAATATTCTATGGAGTATTGCATGGACAACAGTTTGCAGCCTCTGGAATTTAATAGAATTCAATTAGTTTTGTACGAGGAAAAAATATTTTCTAATGCCATAAGTTTTAACACCCAAATCCCGGTCCATAATTTGCGATAATATCATAGAAAAGAGAATCAAACGATAGAACAGACTATGGACATACACTCTATCAGCATGACACTATATTCATATTATTTTTTTGCTTTTACCCTGTGGTAGTTTCCTTTGTTTAATGATATTTGAGGCTCTTGTGTGTTGCGCCGCCAAGTTGTACAGTCAAAATTCTAAAGAATCTGAAGGATCTTGTGCAGTTAGTTCAGCATCAGCTATTAACTGCAGTTGCAAAGAAAGACTACAAAAGAAAAGCTAACAAGACAGCCAAAGTGTTTAAATGGTCTTTTACAGCAGCAGATTTTACTTGCGCATATTTTGTTAGTTTCTACAAATTCTACCTTTGTTGTTCTCATTGTTGTTGTAGTTATGGAGCAGTAAATGTTGCATGCATAATACACATTTTTATGCAATCATGGCACAGAGAACTTAATGTATGCATTGCTTGGTTACATAGATTGTAATCATAAATGGCTTAAATGTCTTCTGAACAATTCTTCTGTTTCTTTCTTTCTCTCTCTCTCTCTCTCTCTCTCTTCTCTTTCTTTCTCTCTCTCTCTCTCTCTATCAACATCGTGATATCCAATCTCTTTACGTTCGTGAATTTGATGCTTTTGAAGCAAAGCTCATGTGCCATTAGTAGTCAGAAACAAAGCAAAAGCAAAAGAAAAAGAAAGGAGAAACATTTGTAAGAACGAATTGACAATTGACAGTCCGATAACATAATTTGTTTTAAAAGATTCCGAATGAAAATGCTTAAGAAAGATTTTGTAAAATTTTGTGAAGTATTTAAGCTTGAGAGAGACAATCTGAATGAGTGAAGAAAAGTTCACTTTTTTTAATAGATTTTCCAATAAGTTGCACCTTTGATGCTGACGGACATTTTAGAGAAATTTTCAACTTTTTTTATTTGATTTCTTCCGAGTAATACCCGGAAATTGAATACATTTCTGTGAAATTCTCACAGTAAATTTACTGCACGATTGCTGGTATGAAATTTTCATGAATTTAGTAAAAAAAAATATCGTAATCGAGCAAATGTGTTTGGAATATGGGATTGTACAGTAGGTACTATGTAGTAGACTCAATTCCATAAGCTGTTGAAAGCTTTAAATGCCCTGCTCCTAAAATATTTACCTGAAGTTGACAATTCCATAGCCTTCCCTTTTTCCCAAATTCTATCATACTCTACTTCTTTAATCGTTTATTGTTATTAAAAATGCTTATCACTGTTTTGCTTTTATTTCTGGAAAATTTGATTATTTTTTAATACTCTTAACCACTTCCACCTCCGAACTTAATTCCTGTTCCTCCTGCTTCAACAAACAATATCAACAACTTGCCCCAGAAATTATTTCAAAATTTTTTTAATGCTCTTGCTCTCTTTTATTTATTTTTCCCCCCGCCAAAAACCATAAAAGCAGTAATGCAATGTGAAAGAGTGGAGCGAGCGTGTTAAATGTTGAACGCTTAAATAGATTTTCGCGAATGCATTTTAAATGACAAAGTTTCGATGAAAATTAAAAAAAAAATACCAAAAATTTATTTATTTTGGCTGAGTTGCTTAAAAACTTTCTCGATTAAGTGTGGTGGCATCAACAGTGGGAAATAAAAAAACAACAAAAAGTTTAATGCAGTTTGTATTACCCTTAAAAAATGGCAAATTGTTACGATTTTATAAATGTCTAATTAAAGTTGTGTTGTGTGTTTTGTTATGTTTGTTGTTTTGTTGTCATTACTGCCATTACTGTATGGCACTTATGTTTTACTGTATTTTTAAGGTTTCCTTAAATTCCCTTTACTTAGGCACCAATACATACACAGCACATATAAAAATAAGTCTCCTTGATGTTAAACACAAAACTTTACAAAAAAAAAAAAATGACTCAAAAAACCTCTCTCTCTCTCTCTCTCTCTCTTACAAATAGTTTTCTCACGTGTGGGCAAAATCGTATAAAACTTCCGATTTTATATTCAAATTAACTACGCCAATGCGTTCGCTGTAATTAAGCCTGTTTATTATTGTAAGCTATTAAATTTATCACCCAGTCTGTATTATTCTAGACACTAATAATTATTTTTGTTTTGTTTGTTGTTCTTTGTTGCTTTGTAAAATCCACATGAATTTTGTCAGTGGCTGAAAGATATTCTGATAAATATCAGGAGAATTTGAAAGCAAAACTCATCGATGAATGTGCTGAAGATAAAGGAAAACAAAACAAAGTTTGTCTAATGTTTGATGCAGAACATGAAAATGAAAGCCAACACCATGATAGCCAAAAGAAACTTAAAAATTAAATGAAATGTTTTAAAAATAAAAACGAATTCCATTCAAAGTGTAAATGTAGCCAAAGTTAGCATCTAATTGATGCAACAGTTGTGGTAGCCATTGTGTTTCGTGTAGGCAAAAATATTTTAATTTTACTTTGACCCTCATTTTCTAGCTAAAAAGTGAAAATTTATACATAAAACCGTGGCGAAACAAACAGAATGAAATAAAAAAATATACTCTGTAAGGATGTTTTATGTTGTGGTGATTAATACAAAATGTTTCAATTGTAATGTCATCGTTGCTTTATTTAATTTCATTGGTTATGTTTACGTACGTCCATGTGCTACATTCGGTGGTAATTTGTTAGGCTATTGTATGACTAACTTGTTATTCTGGTGACACAAATGGAATTTATAAAGCTTTCGTTACCACCATATTTATAGAACTGAACGAGAGATATTTGTATAGTTGGTATGAATTTAATGGATATTCATCCATCCACCACCACCAGTACTAAATTATCTTTGTTTTTAGTCCGTGTTATTATTATTATTATGACCACTATTAGCACGGCTGAGTACAGTGCCATTCAGGATTTAGAGAAGCTTAAATAAATTAAAAAAAAAAAAAACGGTTCCGTCAACCGTAGTTTTGTTTGCAAACGAAGGAATAAGATCCAGAGAAATTATTTTCATATTTATTGACAGTGTGGTCAACTGCTGTGTTTCGAAATATTTACCGAGAAATTGTTCAAAGCTGATATGCAATTGAGAAAATTAGTTGCAGACACAAGAGTTCCTGTGTGCTTTCAAAGGTTATACAAATAAGTTCAGTTCGAATTCATTACGCGTTTCTTTCGGTGCTAATAATTATAAAATTTTGCTCAAAAAAAAAAAAAAAAAAAAAAAAAAAAAAAAAAAAAAAGGAGTTCAACTTGTTTTCATATGTAAACGCAATCATTGTATTTAACACCAACACAACAACACCACTAGCACTAGCAATGCGTAAGTTCTACCATTTTTTAAAATCAAACCAAATTCTCAATAAATTTCTTTCAACGTCTAACACAGTGTGCAACCATTTTGAATGAGCACAAGTCTGTAACACACTGCATGTTACTAACAGGCGTAGAAAGAGCGTTTTGTGCTTGAAAACTGCGGACCAAACACATACAAGGATATATTTTTGAACAACAACTGGCTGACTAACTGTCTTGAATAACACACTTAACAGCAACATAAAATTCAATTATGCCACAACAACAGCAATAATATCCACAACAATGAAAAAAAATTTAACAATTCCCCAACAAACAGAACCGAACGTGTGAGGGTATGCGCGGTGGGAATATATACTATATGAATAAAAGAGGCAACATTTCATTGATGCCAGCCACTAATGATGATAATGAGAATCAAAATTATCGCAGCACTAAGTTACAGTTTCTGTTATAACTGCTGTTACTACTTCTGTTGTTCTGGTTCTTGTTGTTGATGTTATTATTGTGGTTGACATTTGTAGCAAAAACAATATACTAGGAACACTAAGTCTGTAAGCTACAAGAGACATCAAAGGCTAAGAGAAGAGAGTATGAATTTAGTGGAAAANTCAAAGGCTAAGAGAAGAGAGTATGAATTTACTGGAAAAACAATTTGTTTCTGTAAAATACGATACAATGTGTGTGGATAATGCAACATTATTTTCCAAATGAAAGTATAGTGTGCCCGTCTATAGTTCAGACAAATCTTTAAAATATTAGCTTATTAGACATGAGACCATTGGTCAAACGCAGGTCAGATAGCTCTAAGACAACGTCTCTCAACAGATTAGTAGCAAAAAGTCTGAAAGTGAAATCAAATTGCCATGAGAAGTTTATCAAAAATCTGGCGTTCGAAGCCGGCTTTAAATTGTAGGTTCTACCACTCATAAATAAAATTAGCACACACAACAGAAATGGTGTGTGACTGAACGGTTGTAATAAAAATTTATGTATGTATGAGAGAGCCTATTACTGGATGAATGGATAGGTGAATAAATGAACTTGTCGATTCAAAGCGTCTAATGCATTTCGAAAAAGTTAATTTTTGGTGGGGATTTTGTATTGACAGCGTTATCAGAACTATATTGGCTAGGCCATCACAGTAAACTATGAACAGTACAGCTCGGTGATCGTCAACTTCTATTCATGTGGTTTCAACAGGACGGACCTACGTGTCACATAACTTATGCCATGAACCGAGATCATGCAATTTGTCCCGTGACACAATAAATGTGGAATTTCAAGGGTCGCAGGACTATGCGAATAAATTGCAAATCATATCGGTTTTCAATCCAAATATAACCAAGCATCGGCCAAATTCGGCCCGATTTATTTAAGATTGAACATTTTGTATGCCCTACAATCGGAGAAACTGAGTCCTCAATTACAAGAAAGATTTTCTAAAAAATTTTCACCCACATTTCACAGTCAATCTGTAAAAATTCTCAATGCTGCTCAATGCTGCTCAATGCTGCTCAATACTGCTCAATGCTCTTCAATGCTGCTCAATGCTGCTCAATGCTGCTCAATGCTGCTCAATGCTGCTCAATGCTGCTCACTGCTGCTCAATACTGCTCAATGCTGTTCAATGCTGCTCAATGCTGCTCAATGCTACTCAATTCTGCTTAATGCTGCTCACTGCTACTCAATGCTGCTCAATGCTGCTTAATGAACACAAAAATAACAGAACCAACAAGCCATTCTTCCAAAATAGCTACAATCATGCGAATGACAAGAATGTTGGTGCCACAAATAGCATGCGATGCGAGCAACATAAGCGTTTTATGAAAGTTACTTTAGCCAGCATCTTAATGCAACCTACGCAACCGTTAGCATGGTCCTACTGCAATAGATAGACGAACGTAACCAAATTGCTTCAGGTATGTCTACTTACTTTCGTTCTGTTTGTTTGTTTGTTTGTTTAATTCAATTTACACATACAAAGATAAGAAACTGAAACAATAATTTGTCTCGCACAAAACCAGAAAGGAACTTGAATTTAATTTAAGAATTTTGTTTCGTTTTCAAAGCTTTAATTCGAAGTGAAATTTAAACAGCAAATACCATTAGAAAATGTTTGTTAATGGTTTACTTTCGCTTTCATTAGAGAGACTACAAAGGACTCGGTGTATTATTTACACTGCCATCCGTTTTCAAAGCTTTAATTCGAAGTGAAATTTAAACAGCAAATACCATTAGAAATGTTTGTTAATGGTTTACTTGCTTTCATTAGAGAGACTACAAGGACTCGGTGTATTATTTACACTGCCATCCATAGTGGCATTAACTATGCTTGGTTGCGTTGACTAAAAATAGCAATCAGACTGAATGGCTTTAATGAGTATGTACTCACACACACAAATATACATATTGAGAGAGTGAATCACACAAAGTGTAAGTGTCTGGGAAAAAGAAAACCTTCTTATAAAACAAATTGTTAATGTATGTACGTACGTATGTATGTATGTATGTGTTATAAGAGCAAGTACCAGACTACAAAGTACTCGAAATTTCATTCATTCTGTTAAAGCGTTACAGTACAGCACTCGAAATTCGAAACTCACTCTCTTTCTTTAATTTAATACCTCCTGGTGTAAAATTATGTTTTGCATTTTCAAATGGTGGTTTCACTTGCACTTCACTTGCAGCTGTTGAATGTAATTCACACTCCAAGGTGTTCATTGGAAGGAAATTAATTTCGCCGAGCTCTGGTTACGTTTATAACACTAGAATTAACAGGCATTCGAACATAGTTCTGTTATTCATGATAACTTGCGATGTAGGCCTATGCACTAGAATGCTTAAACAGGGTTTAAGCAGGTTTAAAGACGTCTTCGACTGCAAGATGTATGCAAGACAATTTGATCGAGTGCTGTAAATTAAAAGAATACTTTGGTTCAGGATAGGAATCGCTTCAAGCCCAATGAGAATAATGAATCATCAGAACACACACTGCGAGCATGAGCGGCATTAGTGTATCTCAGGAGAAAGAGTCCTTATAGGTATCAAGATTGGTTAAGTTAATCTGACAGTCGCTTCAGTGGGCATAGGTTACTTGGGTACTATAAGATCCAATTGTTATACCGATCTATTCCATTTTGTAACTACAGCTTCTGGTTCGTATCTCTCAACCATCCCAAGAGTCTTTTGCAAATGAGAATTTTTTTCAAATCGCTTTTTTTCCTAAATTCTGTGTGTCCAAGAATTCTAAATTTTAGGTTCTCAGCGCCGGCCAATGACTGAGAAAAGTTTTGTGGTTCGGACGTATCAAGTACTATATAAGGATTTGCTTTTACTGCCATTGAACAACACCCTGAAATTTGATAGAGTAACAGAATTGGGATTTATAGTCGCCTTAGTCTAGTAGGTAGTGTGTTGGCTTATTAAACGTAAGGCTATGGTTCAAAACCCGGGTTAGACATCTCTAACAAAACGAAATATGAACAATATTACCACAGTGACTTGCTTTCAGCAGATTGTGGCAAAACCTCTGAAAATGTTTCTTAAAAATCTGTCATTCGGAGTTGACTTTAAACTGTAGGTCCTGCCGCTCATGTATAATATGAACACACACAACATAATTGGCATACAAAACTAGGTTTTAATCCTAACTGAAGGGCTGTAATGATAAATTATGTATGTATGTGTGTTTGTAACAGAATTAGAAGACTAATGTATGTATGTGTGTTTGTAACAGAATTAGAAGCACTCACTATAAGGCGAGTGTATGGTGTATGGCAACAATACATGTTCACATACTGTCTAGTACATACATAACTGGCCATTACAACTGTTCAGACAGGATTACGGCTAGCTTCTCACACCACCTATGTTGTGTATGTTAATTTTATTCATAAATGGCAGGACCTACAGTTTAGAGTCGACTCCGAACGATAGTTTTTTGAGAAACTTTTCACTCACAGAGTTTTTGCAGGAAATCTGCTAAGAGGAAGTCGCCGAAGAAATATTTTTTTCAATTTCGTTTTTCGGGAGTTGAACTCTGGCTTTCGTCTAATAAACCAACGCACAACCTACCAGACTTCGGCTAGTACTTCTTTGATTTAACATTCAAAAGTGATGGCCGAGAAAAAAAGATCAGTCTTCTAGAGTTACTGCCATACTTATTGAAAACAATTTTTCGAGTGTATTTAATACTTATCTGTGAGTGTGGTGATTAGGTAACCTAAAGAATGTTTTTTACACATTATCGCACTCCAGCGAATATCAATTTATTCTATTAAAAGTGCAAGTGTGTGCACGCGAACACACAAACATATATTCAGACATTAAATCTGATATGTGAGTGCCATAATGAGATTTTTTTGGTGTATGTATGGTACTCTTACTTACATATGTGACGTTTAATACAAGGCAAGTGTTCATATAAGTAGCGTGTATTTATTGTGTCATTTCTTATCGGGTTTTTTTTCTTTTGACTTACAAACGAAAGGGGCTTTTCAGCTACAAATATCACGAGAAAAAAGTAGCAAAAGAAAAATGTTTAAGAACACCTCACATAACAATCTATTGATGACGTTAGTTGCAAAAGCATATTAAATTTCTTGAATAACATAATATAAAAGAGCAACTTTACTTTACAGGTTAAGTTTTTAATATTCTTTTGAATTCCTTCCATCTGCACTCAAGTTCTTAAGCTTAAGCGCTACCATAGCCATTGCCTCTGGATAGGAAAACAAACTATTGACCACCACAATTAAATGAATGAAAGAAAGAAAAAAAAAAAACAAGAAGTGTTCAAGAAACTGTAGCTGTTGCTGTACAAGTTTATTGATTACGCTCATTAGCGTTTGTCTTTAAGCAGTGCCAGCTGTTGTTCTCTCAATAGACTGTGAAGTTTCTTGTCAGAAAGTTTTAATCCTGATTTTAATTGTTTTGTTTCGCATAGAATATAAGAAGAGAGAGAGAGAGAGAGAGAGAAAGAGAGAATTGCAGAGATAACAATTGTGAATTGAATTTGTGCGGTTTCACGTAAGTTTCAGGCATAATTTTTATTTTATTTCTCATTCTTAATAAGGCAGCATAATTAAATCATGTTCCTTCTTCATTTTTCTCAATTAATCATTTGCATGAGATTTTCGTGAGTAATTTTAATTAAAAGCAATAAGACTTCTGCTAGAAATTGATTAAAACACTTCGCTAATGACCTTATACTTTAAACGTATTTATGTTTTATCAACACAGCATAATAATTGACATAAAATTTACGTTTTTAGGTATATTTGGTACAGAAAACACAAAAAATACAACGAAAGGCAAAGATACACCAAAAATAAAAGAAAGCGATTCAATTGACATGCTTTAAGGACTTTCGTTATTACTTTTTGGTTTTCAATTACTGATCTATCATGAGAATTTTAATCACCTTCAGTTGTGAATTTCCAGAAATTAGTTGGCATTCATTTTAAGTGATTAATTTGACATCCAGCTGATAACTGTGAGTAAGAGAAGATTTTATGCACCAGCTGGATTACCACGACGAAGACATAAAAATTTTTAGATTTAGATTTCTCTCTCTTGATCTTATTTATTTTGGCTTTCACGATGTAACACATTTTTTGCAAGCCTTCGTATTAGTTTTCTAATTCATAAATAGCCTTCAATTAATAAAATAACAAATATTTAATTCAGTTATGTACACCCATACACATAACATAATGAATTTCTATTTCGCTAATAAACAACGTGAACCTTTAGATAAGTCTTGCAAATACTATTATGGTGACCTTTTTTCTTTCTTATCAGCTACATTGACAATATTTTTGTTGTAACATTTTAATTTCTTGTAACCGCCATTAAAATGAAACCCCCTCTCATAAAACAGATTAAATTTCCGCCAGTTTTTTTTTTTTTTTTTTTTTTTTTTTTTTTTTTTTTTTTTTTTTTTTTTTTTTTTTTTTTTTTTTTTTTTTTTTTTTTTTTTTTTTTTTTTTTTTTTTTTTTTTTTTTTTTTTTTTTTTTTTTATTTTTTTTTTTTTATTTGTTTTTTTTTTTTTTTTTTTTTTTTTCTTTTTTTTTAAGAAATCAAAACAATGTGTTCTTCTGTTCTTGTGTCTTAAAATAATGGACCAGAGAGTGAGGATTTATGAGCCACAAATGAAAAGCACAGACTTAGCAAAAATATTTAAGAATTTAAAAAACAGTCATTAACACAGGAAACAGTGTATAAGAAAGGCTGTAAAATCTAATACCAATGTAAACACTGTAAGCACTCACAAATGCATTTAAGCTTAGATGACATGGCATTATGCTTAAAAACGTTATTATTGTTGGTGTTTGAATTGAACAAACTCTTGTCAAAACATTTGCTCAAGCAAGAATGAATTTTTTGTTGGCCGGATTCCTAGTAGGACAGCCAAGGAAAAGAGGAAGAATAAAAGAAAATGATAAACAAAACAAGACAAGAGATTAATATTTTCCAAATCCTTTTTGTATTATCCTTCTTTTAAATTCGTTTCTGCTTTGAAAAAAGAAAAAAAAAAAGAAAAAGGATTTGGAAACTCAATAACTTTGTGTGCTGGAATGGACAGACTTGGAGACGAAATTAAAAAAAAAGTAAACGGTCTACTCCCGCATAATTTTTTTCTATCTTTCCTCCTCATTGATCGCATTTCAATCATATAATCTGTAGAGGAGAACAAAATCCAATTCATCATACGACCAAGTGACCGTAAGAGACAAAATCTTTAAAAAAAAAAAAAAAAAAAAATGGTTTTGTGTAAAACGAAATGTAGAGGAGAACCAAGAGAGAAGTTAATACGAAATTTAAATAAAACGGCAAAAACAGTGGGTAAACATCATGTTTAATTATATTTTCTAGTAATATTCAAGAGAATTCAAAGCAGGAAAAAAGTTTTGTGATTATTTTTTTTTTTTTTATTATTTAAAGAGTTATTTATGTTGTTCATGTTGTTGTTGTTGTTGCTGTTATTGCTGTTGCCATCATAAAGAAAATGTTAATAAATACGCAATAGAAACTCTATAAATATGCTGCTGAAAACCCCCTGGTGTTTAAAATTCAGTTTCCATTCTATCCTTTGGTCAGAATATCTGCATAATATTCAATTTGCTTTGCATTCTCCTTTCATTTTTTATTTAAAATTTAATTTCAAAAAAAAAAAAAATCTTAATAACAGAAAAAAAATATGAAAAGGTTGCTTTACCTTTTCCTATTTAACTTTTCTCCAATATTTGGAAGCAGAGCCATAAATTAAAATCACCAGAAGTGAGTTGTTTTCAAAGGTAAATAAGCAGATTAGAAACCTTTTTCTTCTGCTATATGGTTTGCTTGCTAAACGATTTGTCATAAACAGTGTTGTAAGGAACGAAGAATTTTTTTTTAATTTTTTTTTATTTTATTTTTCATTTTGGGAAAATACAATAAAATTCCATAAATTTTTAAGGGAATTGGCAAAAATCTATTGAAAAATAAAGTGGAAGTCATCTCACTCATTTCTGATAATTTTTTCATTTTGCAATTCTTGAAAATAATTTGTAGTTCTCTTAGCATAAAATAATGAAATGTTTTCATCGATAGAATTCCATCCCTTTAATTAATATTCCAGGATACTATTCTAGGGACACAGAATGTATTATAAATTCTCAAGCTGTCCTAAGCTGTTTAAAAAGGTAAAATGTGAGTTAAAGTATACAAGTTTTACCAACAAATTCTTAATAATTACACGCAATACTGACTCTAGAATTCCAAGAATTACATTTTCAATGTATTTTCCATGTAGTTAAGTAAACTGTGTAAGCATTTGCTTTAAACTAAAGGCTTTTAAAGTAAAGTTATGTTGTGGACTGTAGTTGTTCTGTTTTCTAATGCACTAAAACTATACAATAGTTGCTGGATTTTATTATGTTTTAAACTGAAATAGGTGAGATATCCTTAAAAAGTATTAACAGTTTTCAAACTCTTTTTTAACATGTAAACTTAAAAAGAAAAACAAAATTCAAAGGAAAAATTCAAATGCTTGTTTATCGCCATGAATTCCAAATTCCTTATGGCAAGGAAATGGAAAATGGGAAGCAAAAAGAAAGAAGGTAGAAGATAAATCACTGTTTATAACCCAAATAGCAAAAACCAATATGAAAAACTCCCATGAATAGACCTAATTTGGTAAAGGGTAAGCAAGCAACCCCAAATTGTTTGCTTGTAAAGGCAGCCACCAAAAATTTTTTTTAAAAAAGGGGTAAAAATCAGTCTTTGCAACAACTTGTTTTGAAAAGACACAAAATATTTTGGCCATATTTTTGCATACAAAAGCATATAAACAGAGAACTAAAAAGGCAGACAATCTTAAAGAGAACAAAAAGCAAACTGGAGAAGTTTATTAATACCCAACAGCCAACAGAAAGTTCTGGTGAACATTTGACCCGCTGTCCCGTTATGAATTTCTTTGTAGTTTAGTAAGGTAGGTGTGTTGGCCCCTTATTAAACCCAGAGTCCCTGCCCAGTTCAAACCCATGCTTAGATATATCCAATAAAAAAAAAAATATAAAAAATATTTCTGCGGCGACTTTCTCTCAGCAAGTCCCCTTCTGGCAAAAGCTCGGAGAAGTAAATAAAATTGGGCCCAGGAAAAGTCTTTTTTTGAAAAAAATTGTCATTCAGACCCGACTCTTAAATGTAGAATACGCCACTTATTGATATACCTAAGGCCAGCAACACCTCCCCATAGAGAAAACTAGGTTAAAGGTCAGATGTCTTGACTATAAGCGTGGTAATGAACGAAACACATTTGCAAATGAAATAAGAGCTTAATCTACTTAATGTGCAGAAACTCATAATTTAAAATCAAATAGACCACCGTACTGCATTTCAGGAATTTAGAAAAGATTCGCATCCCCTGGCGCTACG
>QOCX01004359.1:3199-14943 GCA_005959815.1 Sarcophaga bullata | reverse complement strand
GAAAAATATTTTACAGACTATTGTAAGTGTTTTATTGTGCTAAACTGTGTTTGTGTGTGTGTGTGTGTGTGTGTGTATTGTTTGTAAGTGTTTGTGTTTTGTTGTTTGTTTATTTTGAGCAATAATAATAACAATAATTTGATAACAATTAAATTAACAAAAACGTTTTAAAAGCTAAAAATTATAATAAAATTTAGTTTTTTTTTCTTTCTTACTTTTTTTTCTTGTTTTTGTTTATTTTATTTTTAAACAATTTAAATTTAATTAAAAACTATTTGAACTTTTTATTTTTGGTAAAATTTTTTTTTATGCAAATAACGTATCGTATTTAAATAACAACATCAATTAACATAGCCTTTAGAGGACAGTAAGTAAGTAATTAAGTGAGTGCAAGTGTGTAACAATACAAACACAAAACAAAAGGTAGAGTGTTGTCAACTCTTAAATCTCTCAATAACTAAAATGAACTTAATTTTCTTAATTTTTTTTGGTTTTTTTTTTAAATATTTTTCTATGCTTTCTTTAGCTTTAAATTATTAAAATTGAAATGTTTAACATTTTTTTTTGCATTTAATTTTTATTGTTGCTTTGCTTTGCTTTACTTTTTTTTTTTTTTGTTTAAATAAAAGAATTTTTAATTTTTTTTTATAAAAAAAAAACGCTTTTAAAGAAATCTTTTTTTTCTGTTGTTTTGTCAAGTGTTTTTATGTATGATTGTTTTACAATTTTGTTTTGTTTGTGTGTATGTGTGTGTATTTTTTTTAAACAAGTTCTTGTTTTTCTTTTTGTTTGTTCTGTTTAAAAGAAAAAAAAAACGTATTTTTTTATTGCAATGCAAATATGCCGGGCTGATGAACTGGACTGTCTTCTTGTAGTAGAGGAATGCCTGTAAAATATTTTTTAAAAAATCAAATAAAAAATAAAAAAAAAACTGTTAAATTCATTCTTTTTCTCTCTTGAAAAATATTTAAATATTAAAAACTTCAACATTAGGAAAATGTTTTATTAAATTTTTATTAAAACATACCACCATTAATCACATTTTATTATAAGAGTTCATTTGTGTATTAACGCCTGGGAATTTCTTTTCAGAGGCCCTCTTGGTTTAAATTTTATTTTATTTTTTATTTATTTTTTTTTCTTAAAAAAGCTTAATTTTGCTTTTCTTTTTAATATTCAAATAAAACATAAACTATTTAAACTATTTGTATTAAAATAATTAAAAAAAAAATGAAAATAAATTTTTTGAAGCCATTTTACAAAGCCAAAGTAAAATAATTGAAATTGAAAGCAAAATAAAGCTTAATTAATAGGCGTTATTTATCGTTAATTTATTAAGCATTAAGTAAGAGCTATTAAAAGCCTATTTAGTTATGTATGTTGTAATGAAAAACAATTTCTGTTTAAATAAAAATTGTGCAGAAACAATTTAGAACAATTTTCTGATTGTATTTAAAGGGGTTTATATAATGTTGTTCTATACAAACGATGATTCATTCATCAAGAATCTTTGTATGCAACCTAAAATAAAGTCAGGCTAAGCAAATATTGAAAAAAAAATCGAAATTCTCATCTTTTCTCAAGACTCTTACTTGATGGAAAACAAGAACCCAAAAATTTACTTTGCCCCATAATCTATGATTTGCACAAATTTTATTGTGTTTATTGATTGGTGTAGTTTTCCACTAAATATTTGCTTAGTGTGACTGTACTTTTACAGGTCTAAACTTATAAAGTTTTTATGGTGCATGATTTTTAGGTTGTTTTTTAAGTTTTTCTAGGCTTAAAATCATCATTATTTTTTTTTTGTGTGGCGTGGCAATTTTCGGGATACGCTTTTTTGGAAAAATATTTGCTAGATGTGACCATATCTACATATGTACATATACAATCATAAAACAATAAAATGTTTATTATGTTCAACAATGATTTTCTACTAAAGATTCTCCAAAATTCTTGGAATGTTGTTAGGTGTGAGTCCTTGTATAAACAATAAACAGTCACGCGTGGCTAAACCCACGGGAATTAAATCAAGGAGCATTAAGGAGGAACTACTAGCAATTTTCATGGCTTTTTGCTAATTTTTTTTCAATTTTTGCTAATTTTCCCTTCAAATCTCTTTGCAATCTGCTATGGAAGACTATCAAACACAAAATAAATGAAGTGAGTTGTATTGCTGACGAAGCATTCCAAATATGCATTTTTGGACTGAGTAAAAAGCTTCTGCTCTAACTCCACTAACAGTCTAGTGCGTAGTAAGGTAATCTATTAAAATACTTATTGTGGGTTCAGTATCCATTAGAGGCTCTGTCTGTAGGATCATACTTGGGTAAGATGTGGACTGACTGACTCACTTCTATCCTTAAATCAAATGGTCATTCATCGCACAATAGCAATGAATCACGAGCCATTGTGCTTTTGGTAGGGATACCGAAAGACATGGCATTCCGGCAAATGACTTCTACAAGAGGAGAAAAAGACTGTCTTTGATCTTTTGCGTCAGAACCGTGCTCTTGTCATAGAGAGACAAAGGTTTTCGACTCTCGATTATATATCGAGCGCCTATAAAATCATTGGCTAAAAATAACCAGAAAATCTCAATCCATTTGATTAATTTCTTTCCCAACTAAAATCTCTTGTCATTCTCGTTTTTCTTAAACAGTTTGAAGGCTGAAGAAACCGCACCCATTAAGTTAGAAATAAAAGTTCATTAACCTGAAATATTTCTATTGTTTCGAAATCCATCAAATATTAGTTTTCTTTTTATTTCCTTTTTATAACCACACCTTACGAAATCGATTTACGGCCACATATAAACGCCTTTTTCTAAGAGAAAAGAAAAACAACAAAGAACTTCTTCATCAATATTTTCAAAGTGTGTGAATTCTCTGGCTGTTGTAACATATTTTCTGTAAAGTATTACCAATTATTTTTTCTTTCTTTTTTCTCCTTTAGTTTTTATTGTTTTTGTTTTATTATGAAGAAAATAAAAAAAGAAAATTCTTTACTGCATTCATTTCATGTCATCGTGTCGTCCTACTAAGTATTGTAAATAGGATTTCTTTAATGGCACACTTTGTTTTGTTATTTTATTTGGCTGGGAATGTGAAATCGTTAGGAAAACAGTTCATAAGCCAATAAACAGTATGAACACGCGAGAAGTTGAGCAACGGAAATATAAACAATCAGAAGAAATGTGATATGAAAAGTATTCAAAAATGGAAAAAATACCTCAGCACCCGAACTTGTCACTGCTCCTCAGTGCTTCAGAAACACTGACATCTTTAGTCCACCATGTCATTCCAAAATTAGAGATAAACAAGGATGCTCTCTATCATACTCACTGTTAATCATCGTGCTAAGTGATATCATGAGAGAAATCTATTCGCAGATAGAAGGAATTACATGAAGGATCTCACGACAGCTTAATGATGAGGATCATTTGCATCTTGTGCGATATGCAAAATGTAAAGAAAAAAAGAAAAAACTAGAAAATCTCTAAAAATTAGCCTATAAACATTGGATATGGGATAAATATGGAGAAAACCAAAGTTATGCCTTCATGTCGCGGCTATACATATATGGTATGTATAGCTTACTTCCTGGCCCAGAAATATATGCAAATCTTAAAGCTTAGAAGGAATTCGAACGTCGAACATTAGTATGGAGAAGCATACAAGTATTCAGGCAAACCAAATTTAGAAGAATGTGAAATCGGGCTACTTTCGATCACAATTCACAAACACTACAGGTTTTCGTTCACCTATCCCAGAGTCATAGCTATCAGCAACACTGTTCTTGTTTCAAAGGGGAATCCATATTAAAACTTAACAAACGTAGATAGTTCCAGATCGAGTGCTAGCTTGTATGAGATGCCACAGGAAATCTTTTAAGGTGAAGATGTCTTGTGGAAGACATGTCTTTACACCAAAACCTTGTCAGCTATATTGTACATATTGATGATGGAAAATTTGATATGACTTGTACAACAACACCTTTATTTTGTACAATACTGTACTTTTTAAACATTTATTTCCTGTGTACACTTTGCCAATTCAAAATTCTTTCTAACATAACATTGCAACATGAAAAACAAGCGTTATTTTTTACACCCTACCCCTATAAACAGAGTCTAACAATTTTGTACTCACATATGCGACAGTTTAAAATATTAGTACTTGGTCTACATCTAATTTGCAGGTAAATTCTTTCGCGAAGTCGCCATAATCTAGTAGGTAGTGTGTTGGCTGTGAGCTTGAGGCTCACCTTGTTTAAACCTCATGTCAGACGTTTCCAACAGAACGAAGTATGAACAAATATTTCCTCCATGCGACTTATTTTCAACAGAGAGAAATAAGGTGTCATGAAAAGTTTCTCAAAAATTTGTCGTTTGGAGACCACTTTAAACTGTGGATGTCGCCACTCATGAAATAAAAATTAACACACACACAACATAAGTAGTGGTGAGAAACTAGGTCGTAATCCTGATTGAAGTTGTAAATGGCCAATTATGTATGTATAATAGTGTATTATTTATGTATGTATGTATGGATGTAAGTATGTATTGTGTTGTGGATGATGTATGGTGTATGTATTGTATGGATATGATGTATGTATGTATGTTTATGTATGTTTGTATTGTATGTATGTTTGTATGTATGTATGTTTGTTTGTATGTATGTATGTATGTATGTAACTATGTATGTAACTATGTATGTATGTATGTATGTATATATGTATGTATGGATGTATGTATGTATGAATTAATTCGTGATGTATTTTTATAAATTCGAAAACAATCCAAAAAATTTTTAAATTTCGGATTTTGAACCTTTTAACCATTAACCCTACAAAGTTAAATTAAAATGTGATAATATACGCGTACGCCTCAAATAAATCACAGAATTCAATAGACGAAATTGTTAGTGTAGGGTATCAATGGGTCGCCCTTAGCCTACTATAAACGATTTACTTGTTTCAATTAAGTTTTTAGCATAGTATTGTTAAAGGACAACAACAACAACAACAGCAACAACAATAACAATAACAGTAACGACATATAAAACTAAACACGAAAACACAACAAGAAAAACAATTACAATGGCAACACGCAAATAGAAAAAAGAGAAGGAAAAGCCTAACAATTTCAATGTCCTTTTCAGTTATTGTTACTCATGTCTCTACATGCTTGCTAGAAGAACAAGCAGACGAAATTCTTTTTTTTTATTTCTTTTCTTATTTTCTTTCTTTTATTACTCTATTCTACTCGTGTTTATTTTGTTCTTGTTTATTGCTTTAGAAAATATGGCATGTTTCTTCTCCCTATTTTGGCACATAAATTTTGTAAGGATGTACTACTACAGTAAGGACATGGATGTGTATTTTTATGTACTCTTCTAAATGTAAATGGTTGAATAGCATGGTTTATAAAATTTGTCTATGTATTGCAATGAAAACACATTTTATTTGTATTGTGCTTTTGGAAAATCTGTGTTTTTTTTTAGCATTAAACTTCGTTTCTCTGTGAGAAACTAAAAACATACTCAAGTTTTTTTTTTTTTGGCGACAGTTGTCTTGTGAATTGTTTGTCCTAATCTCAGTAAGGAGTAATCACGACAAAATTTAGGCCTAGACTTTTCTTTATAAACTTTGCACGTAATGATAAAATTATTTCAATGCTTTTTTAAATTTAAGGTAATAGTAGATACAGGACTCGCCTTGAAGAGAAAGATTCCATTTCGGTTCAATGTTATACTAAAAATCATTATTCAACCCGTGGAACTACACTTTTCCTATTCAGTCAAGTATGACTGACAGAAGAAGTCAAGAACCTCAGTTTTTTTCATACACAAGAGGGGGCTAATTCCACATGAGATGAAATATAGGTTCTTCCTACTTCCTTCAATGGAATACCAAGTTTATCGGCATGTGTTCTAACAAAGCCGTGGCCTGTGAAAATCACAATTTAAGGAATGAAATCAATGACAACCTTCTTGTGAAACGAAAATACCTAGTTTAACTAAGGCAATTGGAACATTCATGCTCTGTAACATTTCGAGATTTGTGACTGAGGCCAGTTCATCATCCCATATGAGAATCAACTTTTCTTGGTCAGCAATTAAAGATTACGAACGACAAGTATTCCACAAAGCTTCTAATATTTTGTCTTGGAATGTATATAAGAGTTATCTTTAAATGATAGCAAATTCCCATTAGAGATCACTGGCCTTTATCGACAGATGTAGTTTATTAATGATTTAATCGTAGCCTGATTCTCCGTGTAAATTAAGAAATTTTCGGATAACTTGCTGATCGTTTAGAAGTTTCTAGTTAGAATCCTAAAATCCAATAACGTATCGAAAAAATTATAGGTTACCTTATAGTCCATTCGAATATATCTCTCATGTCTATAATTCAGATTAGAATTTCACTGTATTGAGTTTTACTGTCATTAGCTCACTCACACTGCTTTAATAGAAGATCAGAGAGAAGCCAATTGAGTAGAGCACATTATGCTTTAGTTAGAGCAGAAGAGAGCACATTAATGAACAGGACAGCTAATTGCCTTCTTGCACTAAGCTGATGGAATAGGAGTCAAACAAATTTAAAATTTTTCTTTAAATTTAAGCGAGTAAAATATCCTTATGACACTCCTCGTACATTTTCATTATTTTATTTATTGTATTGGTGTCTTGTGTCGTGTTGCATTGTGTTTACTGCCTGCATTTCTCAACTAAATATTTCTTTTGTGTGTCATAATTTATTATTATTTTTTTTTCTTTTTTTTTCACTGGCTGATGATGATGATGATGATGGCCTTAATTTCATTTCATTTAAATGCATATTGTGTTGTATTATTTATTGCTGTTGTTGTTGTTGTTGTTTAATATTCATTCATATATTCTTTATATTTATGAATGATTTAATCCTTCGATACATTTGCATATACATACAAACATACTTATTGTATTATAAAACAACATACACACACACACAGAGAGAGATAAATGTAAACATATGAATATCGTTACATGTGGCGTATGACTAATATTGTATTATAATTCATTTTATTTTATTTTATTTTCCTTTTCAATTAAATATCAATCATACGCCATCAGCGTTCTATATTTTATTTGTTGTTTTAGAAAAAAAAAAACGAAATACTTCAAGGCTAAAGCCACGTGTCCTATTTTATATTCTTGGCAATAAAAATGCCTCTTTAGATATGACGAAATACAATTAAAATTTTTAAATAAAAATAAAAAAAATATTTCCATTAAAAGCCTTGAAAAGGAAGTTATCTATCTAGATGGGATTCCATAAAGGATATTTATTAGAAGATTTTGGAACATAAATATTCTGATTTTGTTTATGAAATAATTGGCCTAAGTGCATCCATTCGAATTCCTATCTACGTGAAATGGTAAACACTTTGTAGTTCTAAAACCGGCCGTATGTCGCCATTGTGAAAGGTTACCATTTCAGAATGTGGATCGTTTAATGACCGTAGAACTTGCAAGAGAGCAATAATTCAAACGTGGCAATTGATCTACTTTGCCAGATATTGTCCAGATATTGTCCAGATATTCAAAAAGACTGGAGGTCTTGCAGATATGCATCATTGGAATTATTATCTTGCGGCTCACCATAGCATATTTTGTAATTGGATTTCATTTTATTACATATAAAATTCCAATTCATGCAACTCCAATTAAAATCCGCTGATCATTCACAACGCCAAAGCGGTGGTAATTGCGTACGAGAGCAACAAGCCATTAAAAATATTTGTGGGAAAGACCTGTCTGCACTATGGCCATATGAGAATCAACTTTTCTTGGCCAGTAATTAAATATTACGAACGACAAGTATTCCACAAGGCTTCTAATATTTTGTCCCCAATCACCAGCTACACAAAATCATTGTGGTAAGGTATTTACAGCCTTTACACAAAGGGGAAGTGTCCTATTATAGCCTGAATGCTGAATGGTTTTCTAGTCTTTTTACTTAATTCTTGGCAGAACACAGTGATTATTTAAACGATTCACTTTGAGTAGAATAGTGCAGAAGCTGTTTAAAAACTAATCACTTTCGCTGTAAGGCTAGAGTTCAATATATTGAGTAAATCTATAAGTAACCTAACGGTACTAACGGCTGATATTGATAAAAACTGATGAAAAACGTCAAATTGTTGGCACAGTAAACGCAAGATGCAATAAGTTCACGGTATCGAGTGCATGTGAAATTTTTTTTACCGCTTTGCTGGTTTCTTAACCAAATTCATTGAAATACTGAATATAATTTTTTGTCACACTGTATGAATTTCATAAAAAAAATAAAAAGAAAATCAGCAATTGTCAAGAATTTGATAGTGTTTGGTTAGATGACAACTATTGTGACATGTCACGAATCTTTCTCTATAAACGCTTTGTAAAATGGCAAACCCTACTTAATATTTTAGGCAATGTGACATGTCACGAATCTTTTACTATACAATTGTTAGCATTTGTTAAAATGGCAAACCCTACTGAATATTTTCGGCATTCTGACATGTCACGAGTCTTTGCCCATACCATTGTTAACCTTTAAGATGAAATTCTATTATCCTGGTAAAATCGTAAATCCTACTGAACATTTTAGGCAATGTGACATGTCACGAATCTTTTTCTATACAATTGTTAGCATTTGTTAAAATGGCAAACTCTACTGAACATTTTAAGCATTCTGACATGTCACGAATATTTTCCTATACCATTTTTAACCTTTAAGAGGAAATTCTAACATCCTGGTAATTACAACAGCTAAGAAAAACTTGATTAAAGTATGAGAAACAAGCGAATAAATGACAACAATAATAAAAAGTGGTCTAATGGCCTGACAAAATACAAAAAAAGAAAGAAGAAATTCCACTGTCGGTGTGGATATCGACAAACGTTGTAATCATATTTCACTCTGCTAAAGTTATAAACTTTCTTTAAATATTCTGCGGTTAGAAAGCATTTAATGAATTTAAATGACCTCTGACCTACTTAAAGATATTGATTTTTATAAATATTATAAATGGTGTGAATAGAATTGTAAAATTTATATTTTTTTTTTTAATGTAGTTTTGAAAGCATTTTGCAAATTTAAAATATTTTTGAATCGCAATTAATTAACTGATAAGGCAAAAAGGGGGTTTTTCTAATTAATCTACGGCATTTAAGTTAAGCCATAAACTATTTTTTTTTGTTTTTTTTTTGTGTCAAATGCCCAATAAAAGTTTTGTATTAAAAAAGAAAAAAAGTTTTAAAAATGGTGGGAAAGCAAATGTGTTCGTATTTAAAGCTAAGCCAAGCTTAAGGTATTCAAAAAGGCATTGATTTGACTTAATTATGTTGATTTCTTCTTTCAAATAATTATAAGCTTTTAAGCAAAACTATTTTAAATTATTTTTTGTTTTTTAACAAAGAAAAATGAAATGAACAGAAATTTAACCAAAAATTTTATTGTCAATTGCTTAGCAACTTAAAAAACTGAATTTACTGACACGTTTAAACTGGTTACTGGCGCACACACATGTTGTGGCACATACATACACTGAGAAATGTTTGCAAAATTGTATGTTTAATTGGCATATTTGGTTATGAATTGTATTTTGACTGTTCATTTGGCCTATAAAAATAAATAAACCTTTTGGTATGACACATTAATAATTGAGTATTACAGTTATACGAATATAATTAAAAAAAATTAATAAATAAAATGAAAATATATGTTTAAATATATTATAGTATAGTATGTATAGGTATATATATAAGGGATTTAATAAAAAATTGGTAAAATCATTCAATCTTACGTGACGGATCTCATAGAGCCATAACTTCATCCCCACCACCGCCGCCAACACCACCATTATCATCCATGCCCTGATCGAGAGCATTTTTCGAAAGTATCGTATCGGTGTCGACACAGCCCTTAAAACGCATCTTAGCATCGTCGCCCACATAGACGGTCTTCTGGCACAGCAACAGCACCAGACACGAAACGACAAACAATACCGACGGCACAACGGAGGCAACAACAAACTGACGATATGTTACCTCTAGATTGAAGCGTGCTACCACGATGTCTTTTTTATTGGGCGAGTAGTAACAAGGAAATCTGGCGCGGGCATTATGATCACTGCCGTCGCGACCGAAATCCTTGAGAAATTCTTTGCACTCGTCCATAAGAGTGTTGACGCAACCCTCGAGATTGATCATTAGTTTCGATTCGTTTGATATGGTTAGATCAATGTCAGGCGGTGCTATTTCCGGCACAAGAGTGGCCACAGATATATGCAAATGACTGAGATAAGTGAAATTCGTAAGATCCGTTAGTAGACTGTGGTCCAGTGTAGACCCATTAACACAGTCGACGGCATCCACACGATCGGCGGAGGTCTTTATAAAATAGCAGGAGGCCATGACAACATTATCTTCGGTATCAGTCCACACTTCCTCATCCGTGTCAGCATTAATGGCAGTTTGACATTGAGAAAGATGGACTTTATCGCCGCTCAGTATCACTACGTTCTTATTGCGTGTGGGTATATCTACGCAACGGCGATCGCAATTGTACGGTGTACGTATCTTGCGGCACGTACCCCGATTACACGAAAACAGACCCGATATATCCATACAATTGATTTTACCCCGTCGCCCCGAACACTTGACAGGCGAATCGCTATTCTTGAAGACACATTCAAATGCATCCGTTATATTGAGGCACTGGCCAGCGGTGCAGTTAAACGTGCCCGTTAAATTCTTACACTCATCATTAATGCAGCGCGCCTTATCGGCACTGTCCTGATCAATGCCGTAGCATGTCTTATTCGCCGAATTCGTACAATTTTGGAAGGATAGATTTGTGCCATTGTTGCGTAAATTCACAAATATCTGTATACAGGCGCCCGAGGTCTTACTCAGGCACCACTCACCACAGGAGCCCCAGTCACAATTCTCCTTGTTAACGGCTCTTGTGGTCGTACACATGACCGGCGTCTGATCGATACCGCTCTTAAACGCTCGTGTGGAGGGCATATAAATTGCTACCGTTAGATAAACTAAGGCTACCGAACTTAATACCAAAGTCATTTGACATACACAGATTGTGCCACATATTCTTTGATCTTGTGGTGGTACAATTAAATCTTCACTCGGTACTTTTTTCTTGCCCATTCTAATAATACGTATTTATTATACGTATCTTTGTATATACGTACAACGCGATATAACGTGACGTGACGTGACGTGACGTGTGTGTGTGTGTGTGTCTGTGATAGCAGCACGATTTCTCTCGCTTGTATTTGGTTTTCTTTTTTGTTTTTTTTTTTTTAGAGGAAGAAAATAGAAAAAATGGTAGCGTAGTAGTTGAGTTTTAGTTTTTTGTTTCGTTTTACTTTTTGGATTTGGTTTTTTTGGTTTTAAATGTAGAAATAGAGTGGGAGTAGATTCCTTGATACTGTTTCTTTTGTTTTTTTGTTGTTGCTTTGTAGCGATTCTCTGCTGATGAGCTAAAAAGTTCTCTCTGGTATGTCTGTCTGTCTAGTTGGTTGGTTGGCTGGCTGGCTGGCTGGTGTGTTACTTTATTATGAAAATTCCATGTTTTTATGTGTGGTTTTTCTCGTTTTTTTTTTCTACTCCTCTACCTCTAGTTCTTCTTCTTCTTCTACTGGTACTGCTGCTGCTGCTGTTGCCTTTGATGTTGATTTGCTGTGACGTTAC